>JAOEHY010002404.1:4197-18145 GCA_025447955.1 Psilopsiagon aurifrons | reverse complement strand
CCCAGCATAGCTCCGTGCCTCCCTCTCATCGTGTGAGCCTGGGAGGAGCTGCACCGTGAGAGCAGCCTGGCCAGCAGCCCCATCCACAGCTGGGTACCACCAGGCTCCACAGCTGGGTACCACCAGGCTGAGGGACCAGGAAAGCAGCTCTCAGTGATGCCGAATCTGTACCCATCACCTCCTGCTGCTGGTCATCATGTCCAGCGTCAGGCCATCCGAGCATTTCATTAATTTTCCAGTCCTAGCATGCTTTAGCAGTGTTCTCCATCTCTTACGAGCCTTGTGCCTTCCCCATCCCTTCTAATCCTGCAAAGAATCAGTGGCTTCTAGCCAGGAGGTTCATGTGGCTGTGAAATAGCGGGGCTGAGCTGGGACTGTCACCTCTGCCTGTGCCAAGCTTGGCTGCATGGGGTTGGCACAGGACAAGACTGTTTTCAAAGTGACCATGGTGTTCCCATGCATCGCAGTGGATGTTGGGTCCTGTGCCCACTGCAGTTATCAGTGGTATTGGGTGACCTGTTTGTAACCCACTTATCTCATGGTTCAAGCCCACTAACCTAATATTTTTGGAGTGCCAAGTATCTTGCGGCTCCTATAGACTCTGGAGGCACCCAGACGTCTCCCTGGATGTCAGAAAATTGGGGCATAATTTAAGGAATGCCTTTAAAATAGCTCCTCTCTATGCTGCAAGAAAAAAACACAACCTGCTTTAATTATGTTTGCAGCAATTAGATTCCAATCGGGGCCTTTGGCATGCCGAGCTTTTATTGTCTGATGGGGATTTATGATGCCCGAGGCTGCCAAAGCCCCCGCAGCTGGATCCCGACAGCCTCAAACAGCAGCAGCGCTGGGGCTCATGTTGCTCCTGATGGTTTATTTTCATGTGAATCTCTCTGTCCAGTTTTATAATGAGATTATGAGCTTGGAGAACCAGGAATTTGCTCTGTCCTTGGTTGTGTTGAGCACAGGGGATGCCTGGCCTGCTATCCGTGCTCTCTGAGAGCATCATCCTGTCACCAGCACAGCAGAGCCACCACTGCAATTAATGCTGGAAATAAAGGAAATGGAAATTAATGGGTTAATGTATGCCTCAGATGCTTGGGATGGAAAAGCTGAAAGGCTCTGTTTAACACATTAACTGAAGTGCTTAGCCAGGATTGCTGACACTTTGAAGGAGTTTTGCGTGGCTGGGATGTGCCACCATAGAGAAGGTGAGCAGGAGCTTTAAGGGATTTGATGCGGTGTAACAAACCTTGCTTCCCATGTGCTGCAAAACAGCAAATGAACTTTAGCTTCTGCTGCCAGGCAAGTCAGGGCACCAGCTTCCTTAACTCTAAGGTGACCAGAAACAAGAGAGATGAGAAGTAAACCTTCAGCAGTCCTAGAAACCTTCAGCAGTGCTAGAAACCTCTTGTCTTGCTCCTTTGGCATGCATGCCACCGGGCTTAATGGATATTTATGCCATCAAAGCATCTGCCCTCTGAGCTGGACCAACATAGGCTGAACAGAGCTCTTTGATCAGCCTGGTGTGTTGGTACGTGTATATACTTGTTGATACATTTGATAAACATGTATTGATGCATCTAGGTTTCCAGGTCCTAACACAAGACACTGTGGGTTGAAGAGCATTTTCCCTTGTCCTGCTGTCATCCCTTTTAAAACCAGTTTGGACCATTTTCTGCCTCCAGCTCCCAGCACTGCACATGTGTTTGGTCCTTGGGATTTTTTCTGGCAAATCCCAGAGTGTTTCTCCTGCCGTGCGGGTCAGTACAGCCCACAAGGATGTGACTGCATCCCCTGGACTGTCCACAGATCACCACTGCATCCCAGCCCTGGCATCTTTATACCAACAGCAAACAGACAGAAAGAGCACAGCTTAATTTTCAGCTGTAAAGCTGAATTTGTGGTTCTGGTACCTGTAAATGGTGTAAAATTAATAGAGAACCATGTTTCAAGTAATTCTTCTGCTAGCCACAAACAGTCTTTATAATTTTTAACCAAAACCCTGGTTGAAGCTGCCCTGTAAGCCTGGACCAAAGGTGCTTCTGGACTACTGGCCTGTTTTGCATCCTGCACGACTGCTAATTTCCTTTGCTAGTGCTAATGGGCACTGACATGCAGTGGGTAATACCTTGCCCCCCTGGCTGTCCCCACAGGAGCTTGCACATTTCAGAGCAAGACACCACTGAGGCAAAAAGCATCTGCAATCAGAGATGTCCCTGCTTTTGTCTTGCTAAGTGATGACCGATCAACGAAGCAGGTGTCCTCTCCATCAAGTTTTATCTCCCATTTTCCTCTTTCTGCACTTATTTCACCCAAACCATGTGATAAAATAGTAATTAAACACCTTTTTGCAAATACATCCATAGCCCCAGAAGTGCCCAGCCCAGGCTTGTGTCTCTCAGGTCACTCCTAGCCAGCAGGGTTTATTCTCAACTTCATCCTGTGGAGACAGGATGCTATTCTCCCCATCCTTCCTGGATCATATCCAGGGAGACTAAGGGACTCTCCCAGCTTTCCAAGTGGAAAACAGTCATATATATGAAGGAGCAAAAAGAAACAGCCCTGAAGTGCCGGTGACATCATGGCTTACTGGCCCGTGATCTCTGGCTTCCTCACATCCCACTTCCCACCCGCGTTTCACTTCTGGATTTATCCCGAATTCCTTGGCGCAGCTGCGCAACATGGCTAGCACCTTTTGGGGGAGTGCGAGGTAAATAACAGGGCCTTCTCTCTGCATTTTTTGAGTTGGTTTTTTCCCTAAAGGAATTATTCAGCAACATGTTATGAGAGATTCTGGCAGGGCTGGGGCTGGGCACCTCCAGCATCCTCACCCGCTCCATGTCAGATGCTCTCCTCCCATCCCATTCCCACTGGCTCCCAGCTGACTGGCATCTGGGATGCTCCCTGCACGTCAGTGGTAGGAGCTACTTCTTTTCTCCAGTAGGCTTCCTTTGGCACAACCCATTCTCTGTGAATTCTTCCCAGCAGTTATTTCTTGAAGCATTGTCCGAAAAGTTCCCGATTAAATACTGTAGCTCATGCTAAACTGAATACACCGTTTCCTTCTCAAAATGTTGATTTTGGATGCTTCTTTCTGCAGGCTTCTCCTTAAGATGAGGTTTTCCTTCTTGCTAGCAGTAGGTTGTGATTGATAAGTTCCTTTATTTTTTAATAATTAATAAATAATTAGAAATTATGTTATACCTACACAGGACTGAGGGATGAAATGAAAACTCTGAAGTCTTTTGGTGCACATCCTGCATTGCCTGGATGACAAGCAGTCAATATTCTGTTTATTATTGGTAATAATTCAGGAGCACAGTGACAATTCTTTAGGCTGAAATGTCCCTTTTCCTTTGCTACAGAGAAGGCAGCTGATGATGAAGTTCAGAAGTCTGACATCTCGTCCAGTAGCCAAGGGGTCATTGAGAAGGAGTCTCTGGGACCTCTTCTTCTGGAGGTAGGTTCTGTGATGTTCTTACTGATGCTGAGAGGCTCCTGCTAGTGCCCAAAACAAAGCAGCACATCAAGAAAGTGAAATACAGAGGAAGGCAGTGGGGCCATGGCTAGGATGCTCTAAGCCCAAGCACATCCCTGGCATGAGTTGCAGGTAAATTGATGTTAGACCTTTGCTTCAGCAGGTGGTTTGGAAAGCGAGTCTTAACCAGAATCATAGAATCACATAATGGTTATAGTTTGAAGGGACCTTAAAGACCAGCTAGTTCCAAACCCCCTGCCATGGCAGGGGCATTTTCCACTAGACCAGGTTGCTCCAAGCCGTGTACAGCCTGGCCGTGAGCACTGCCAGGGATGGGGCAGCTGCAGCTTCTCTGGGCACCCTGTGCCAGGGCCTCAGCACTCTCATGGGGAAGAACTTCTTCCTAAAATCTCATCTCAATCTCCCCTCTGTAAGGTAAAGTCATTTCCCCTTGTCCTGTCCCAGAAGGTCCTTGTCAAAAGCCCCTCTCCAGCTTTCTTGTCAGCCCCTTTAGGCACTGGAAGCTGCTCTATGGTCTCCCCAGAGCCTTCTCTTCTCCAGGCTGAACAAGCCCAACTCTCTCAGCCTGTCTCCTTAGCTGAGGTGCTCCATCCCTCGGAGCATCTTTGTGGCCTTCTCTGGATTCACTTTGAATGGAAGCCCCTACCACCCTTAGTTTATTTTCCATGCAGGTTGATCCCAAGAAGCTAGTAGTGGTTTCACTGGTTCCCAAGCAATCTTCAACCTCCCATGCCTAAAAACATTCCCCAAATGACTTCCAGCTTCTTCTGGATGCCCTGGGCTCAGGTGGTGTTTTCAAACCCAGAAAGGTGAAGGTATAAAGAGCTATTAAAATGCACCTCATTAATTTTTAGAAAGGTTTTCTGCCTCTTGACCTGTTATTTGAGCTTGACTTCTCTAAGAAATTTAGCTGATAAAGTGATTTAATATTTAAACCATGGATAAATGTGTGGTGTTTCTGCTGGAGGAATGGGGGCTCAAGGGGAGGTGTGCAAGTTGGGTCCCCACCAGCTGCTCTGCCTGTGAGCTCGCCTGCCCATTCCCGCTCCCCCAGCCCCCCAAAACCAGCATTCCTTAGGGAGAAGGTTTCAGGTAGGTTTGCCATCTAGTCTGGGTCTGTTTTTTTGGGAATCTGAAGTGCAAAGGCTGGTTGTCTTGGCAACGGCTGGGAATAAGGAAAATTGCAGCCAATCTGCCAGAACCATTTTGACAAAAGATTTCTTTCTTATCTTTCTTTTTTTCTTTTCTAAATGCTTCCTGTTTCTTGCACTTAATGTTGCTGTACAGCAAATCTTGATTTTTAGAAACTGCATTGAATGAGGCCTGGATGCTCTCCATCAGAGAAACATTTCTGGCATGGGCAAGTTGGAGGATGGGGAGGAGGAGAGGGGGATGCTGCAGGTACCACTTTTTGGGTATCATGAGTTTCTCCTGTAACTGCACCACCTCCAGGATAAGCTACTCATGGCCCAGCAGCGTGTGCTCGCAGCCTAGAAAGCCAACCATGTCCTGGGCTGCATCACCAACAGCACGACCCGCAGGTCAAGGGAGCAACCTAAGATATATGTATCTGGAACACCCAATACAAAAAGGATGTGGAGTTGTGGAGTGAGTCCAGAGGAGGCCACAAAGATGCTCTGAGGGCTGGAGTGCCTCTGCAATGGAGACAGACTGAGAGAGCTGGGCTTGTTCAGCCTGGGGAAGAGATTCTATGATTCTGTGGTTCTGTGGTTCTATGATTCTATTATATGGCTAGATCTGCTTGCAGGATCATGGTCCATCAGAGCTTACTGTTGATGAGCAGGCTAAATAGGAATTGCACTCCAGGAAAACCACATCCTGCCTGGATGAAACATTTTAGGTAATGCATGCCTGAAGGAGTATAAATCAACAGTCAGCCTGCTCAAGAGCTCTTCACGCGAGCACTGGGCTCTACAGCTCTGAGCTTGTTTCTTAGCACCAGAAAGCGTTACCTCTCCTGTTCCCACAGCCATGAATTAAAAACCTTGATGGTGTCCTCATTAAAATTAGCAAAAGATCTCCCTGTGTTGTATGATTTGGTCTGGGCCACACTTGTCCTCCTCCAGTTAATTGCAGGGCTGAATTTGCCACTTGCATCCTAAATACATGAAAAAAACCTGTTATTCTGCACAATGCAAAAGCTCTCTCAGTTAAGCAAATCGGGCATGTGTTTAATTTCAGTGACTTGCCAAATTAGCCTTTGTGACTGCTCTAACCCTTGGAAGAGAATTTTTTCTCCTTGGTTGGCACCATCCTTAGTAGTCCTTAGCAGAGGAGGTTACAGACCTGAATAAGTGTTTAAGCAAATGTGCTGTATTTGATCACTGCTGTAATATAGAGCAGGGATGAAGCCAAGGTGTGAGAGGCAGAGGAATGTTACCCATGGTCAAGGAGCGCCCTGACCTGCTCCAGGACCTTCTGCCCACACACTAACCGAGTTTATTCCCATTGCAGGCATTGGATGGCTTCTTCTTCGTTGTGAACCGTGAAGGGAGGATCGTCTTCGTTTCTGAGAATGTGACCAGCTACCTGGGTTATAACCAGGAGGAGCTCATGAACACCAGTGTCTACAGCATCCTGCACGTGGGAGATCATGCTGAGTTCGTCAAGAACTTGTTGCCCAAGTCTCTAGGTAAGAAAACCCTTGAGGTGGGCTTTTTTATTAGCTGATGCTGTCAAAAATGCTGTTGTGCTGGCCTTATAATGGTTTTTATATAAATTATTTTTATATATTATTAATTTCTATACTGCTTACTGTTAAATTCAGAGATATATTCAAGCCAGGTAATAATCTCTAACCCTTTGGCTAGTGAATGCATCCTACCAGTGAGAATTTGCCACTTAATTTTAGATTTTTTAATATTAGATTAATTAGTAGTGGATTTTTCAATAAATACCTGGTGGATGACAATATTCAAGTCATCTTCCCTTTGTCTTTGTCTTTCTCTACTACAAAAACTTTTGCCTTCAACTTTGGCTTGTGTTTGAGAAGAACCATCTCATCTGCCCAAAGTGAGGACCATTATAGAAGCTTTAGGGAAATGAGGAGGAAGGTTCTGAGGTCTTGATGTGAGGGGACTGAGCCTGTTGGCTTATCCCAGTTGATTTAGGATGTCCTTCTAGCTGGAGGATGGTTGTTCCCACCTGGTTTCAGAGCCTGTCAGTATTTTGCCAAGCATATGGCATGGGGATCTGCTGCACCTTGGGGTGTGAGAAGAGGTCACAGTGCAAGCGTGGAGCTCTCAGTGGTTCCCGACACCAGGAAATGAACAGTTGTGAGGGTGGGAGGAAGCGTCGTGTGGTGAAGGCACTGGGGGGTGTTGGAAGCAAGCGAAGCAGAAGGTTTTGTTTGTTGACTGGAGGCGAGCATTCTCTTAGTGGCTGACATGGGTGAGACATCACTTATGTCTCATCCGCTCACACCTTTGAAGGGACACAAAAGGAAAATGAGCCTTTTCCAAGTAGTTTGGGGTAGTTTGGTTGGGGTTTTTTAATTCACACTTGACTTCCTTCTGGGTAAATATAATGATGTCTTAAACCGCCTGAATCTATAGGCACTCATCACATTGAGCCTGTTGAGGTTCAGGCATCCTTTCCCTGTGATTACCCATTTTAAGGCTGGGTATTTTGTGTTTTCTTGGATGTTACAAGCCCCTCAGCAATTCTTGTAGATCAGGCTGCATGGAAGCTTCATTATCTGCTGGTGGCAAAATCCCTTGGGTTGCACATGGATATCCATGCAGATGCTGTACAGGGTTAGAAAAATCAGCCAACTGATGTCCACAGGTTTCTGGAAAAAGACAGGTTATAGGAAAAAAAGTCAAAGGGGAAGGTTTTTGCTGCTGCAGTACCAGAAGAACTTGATGCTGAATTACCCCAGAAATGAGAAGAAGGCAAAGGAAAAATTAATTTCTATGGAGATGCTCAGCTGGACTTGCTGGAGAGGTCCTGGGATCATCACTTCAGAGGGATTTCAAGTAGAACAATAAGAGGCAGGAGTCTTCCCAGGCTCTGGAAGTGACTCAGAGCCCCATTGCCTCATTTTCCCTGCCAGTAAGATAGAGATGGAGATGGAGCACTTACCAGTGATGTAATGAGCAATTAATAAATGTCAGCATAATGAGTCTCACAACAATGTACTGATCTCATTTGGGATTGTAGGTGCTCTTAGGGCCCATCTGGGAGTGTGGGCCTGGGCATGGGGTCTTCAGCAGGTCTGAAGGAGCCCCGGGGTCTGGCAAGGAGGGCTGTGCCCCAGCTCTGCTCTTGGCTCACCCCTGACCTGGGCGATGGACTGTTTTCTTCCCCCGTGCCATCACTTTTCTTTCTGTCCTGTTATCCAAGGGGTCCTTGGGAAGTCAGGGAGGATGTGTGCATGATGCAGCCCCTAACAACTCCTTTTCTCTCTCCTTTCTTCATCCCTCAGTAAATGGAGTACCTTGGCCTCAAGAAACAACCAGGCGCAGCAGCCATACCTTCAGCTGCAGGATGCTGGTCCGGCCACCCGACGACACAGGCGTGGAGAACCAGGAGGCTCGTCAGCGCTACGAGGTGATGCAGTGCTTCACCGTCTCCCAGCCCAAGTCCTTCAAGGAGGAAGGAGAAGGTACGGGGGAGCATCCTTCACTTTTAACCCTGTGTTCAGGATGGGGATGGCAGTGCAGGAGGAGGAACATGGTGGGGACAGTAGTGCAGGCAGGAGGAGAGCCACCCACCATCCCACAGGGCTGCCTGGTGGGGCTGGTTATTCCTGTCCCAGCACAAACGATGCCCAGCATGGTGGTGATACTGGTGGAGATCCCTGAAGTTCACTGTTGGCTTCTCACTCCCCCTTCCCCTCCAAGCAGACATCCTGCAGCCATGCTGGCTTCTCTGCCACTCCAGAACCACCTCTGGGGCTGCTTGCAGTTGGTATTCCTTAAGGAAGGAACAGTATTTTATTACCCACAGAGCCAGTGAGCTGCAGGACCTTCTCAGCAAGTCACTTGGGTGCCTGACACCCCACTTTGTGCCTTCACCACTGCTGGACCACAGTGCTGCCCACACAGTTTCGAGGTTGAATCGTCTGCCTGCAGGCTGATCTCCCTGGGACTCAGGACAGGAAGGGTTCCCTCAGCACTGTGGGGGCCATTGTTTTCCTTTAAGTGCCTTAACTCTCCTTTCAGTGTCCTGGCTATTCTTTTCCAGTGCATTAGCTGGATTAATCCATTGTGGTTTACACAGGAGATCATGACTGGAAGGAATAAATTATGGTATTTTATGACCAAATACTTTGCCTGAAGCCGACAGTTGCTGGCTTTTAGTGCTGACTTTTATTGTACGATACTGCCAGATCCAAGAAGCCTTTACAATTAATTTCTCCAAGCACTGGAAGCCTCTTTTCCAGCAAATTTTATGGAGGAAACAGAGCCTATTTGCTTTGAAGGGCCAGAGTAAACACTCAGGGTAAACACTTCCAGGGCAGGACACAGCAATCGAGCCCAGCAGTGGTATTTTAATTAAAACCTGAAATTGCAGGTGGTGGTTGTAACGTCTGATGTTCATGTTGTTGGTCCCTTCTCCCACTTCGGCAGATTTCCAGTCGTGTCTGATATGCATCGCGAGACGATTACCTCGACCGGCAGCTGTCACCCCTTCTGAATCCTTCGTGACCAAGCAGGACACCACAGGTAACATCCTGGTGACTCCGGGGAATCCTGGTTCTGGAGAAGTTGTTCGCTGGCAATAAGAGGCCAGCGGCGCAGTGCAGGACCCCATAGCATGAGCACGGTCCTGTCCTTTCCAAATGGCAGTGCTGCCTGCTAGGACCGATGTGGTTGACACCTCAACTGGAGGCACCTCAACTGAGTTTACATCTCAACTGATACAACACATGCAGCCCCTCTCTGCTCCCTTGAATTTCAGGGGCTGTTAAGGTTGCTGATTGATGGGAATGAAACAGTCATCACCTTTTGGAGCTTTCTAACCATTCTGGTGACCTTTCTGGTGCTTAATCATCACTGTGGACTTTCCTGCAGCCTTAAAACCCTTAATGAATGTTTTCTCTGCTCACTGCTCCCTGCCTATGGCTGTATACAGCCAACAAAACTGCCTAGCATTTCATATTGACAGAGAAAACAGGTCCTGCTTGGTGACTCCCCAGGTGTGGGCAAGGTGGCTGGCAAGGTGTCCTGCCACCTGCGGACACATCAAGTCTGGGGATCCCAGCCCTAGGGTGGCAAGAATCCTATTGCACCAAAGTGCTTCTTGCTGGGTTTCATGTCCACTTCGACTGATCAAGGTGTGAGTAGAGGTGAGTGCATGCTCCAGAGCAAACTTCTTGAACCTCCACTTCCTTTTGTGCTCCTGCCACTGCTGCCTGATGCCAAATAGGACGTGGCTTCATTTTCCACATTTATGGACCTATTTGCACTGAGGGACTTTTCATGTGGTCCTTAAGGAACGTGGCTTCTCTCTTTCTGCCCAGGTAAAATCATCTCCATTGACACCAGTTCCCTGAGAGCCGCCGGCAGGACAGGTTGGGAAGATTTGGTGCGGAAATGCATCTACGCTTTCTTCCAGCCGCAGGGCAGGGAGCCATCTTACGCCAGACAGCTCTTTCAAGAAGGTAAGGAGCTTCTCTTCCCGGCTGGCATGTTTTGCCAAGCAGCAGGATCTGCAAGGAGAAGCTGGGGCGCAATCCTCCTTGCTGGATAAGTGCTTTCTGGAAAAACAAATGCTGCAATAGTACTTACAAAGTGCCAGAGAGAGAGGGGAAAGGGCTGAGTAATGCTGGAGGAGCTCCACCACCCAGGAGGTTCCCTCTCGCCTGTCAGAAAATACAAAATTCAGACAAACAGGAGCTAAGTGTGATTTATTTTTTTCCTTTGCCATCTTCAAACACCACCCCAGTGTCTAAACAGGAGAAGTCGAAGCTCTCTCATGAGCATCTTTGCTGTGTCAGCGAGGATGCTCACAACAGGGGTGTGGAGAAGACAGGAATGTAGGAGCAGGAGGCCGCTTGGCCTCTGTAACCTTCCCAGCCTGCTGGACTTCATCAGCTTGTGTTACAGGCTGGTGGTTGAGTTTCTAAGGGGACTGATGTGTTTCTGGTTGTCTTCTTCAGTGATAACACGTGGCACAGCCTTCAGCCCCTCGTACCGATTCACCCTGAGTGACGGGACAGTGCTTAGTGCCCACACCAAGTGTAAGCTCTGCTACCCCTCCAGCCCAGAGATGCAACCCTTCATCATGGGCATCCACGTCATCGACAGGTACGTTCCCAACATGCTGCTACTGAGCTCTGCTTGGGTGGAATCAAAGTTCCTGTTCCATAGAGTGGAAGAAGGATCTGTGATCTGTGGTCCTGGTTTGGATATGTGATCCCCATGGGAAACTGAGGCTGAAAACCAGCACGAAGGCAGCTCTGTTGCTCTTGTTTATTCTTGTTTTGCAAAGAGGTGGCCCCAGGAGTTCAGGTGGAGGTCTATAGACGCGCTTCACATTTCTGCCTTGCCCTGGAGAACTTAAAATATCTGGGGAGGGAGAGGCTCTGAGCAACTGGCAGGACAGGAAAGGTGAGGCTGTGGACCTGGGTGGTGCTGCAGAAAAGTGAGGCGGCTGAGGCAGAAGGAAGTGCTGTTGGAACATGGTTATCCTCTAGCCACGTGGGAATGTAAGAGTCAGAGAAGGTGGTGCCTTCAGGACCAGTGAGTGGCTGCAGTTCTGAGCAGCTTCACATTTCTGGAGACATGTTAAAGCTGCTGCACTCCATCCGTGCTACTGAAATAGATCCAGAAGTGCTGGTGGAATGGAAAAGGCTAAGACCACCAGAGCTCCTGTTCTCCAAGCTTCAGAGCTCTGCAGCATGGATGGATGGCAGGAGCTGCCTGAGTGACAGTGAAGGCTTGGTCAAAGCCTATTGTGACTTTTCCTCTCCTTTTTGTCTCCCACAGGGATCATGGCATGCTCTCACCCCAGGAGAACACTAACTCGGCAATGTCCCTTCCTCGGGTCAGCCCCTCGCTGAACCCCAGCATCTCCCCGGGGCAAGGCATGGCCCTGCCGCCTTCCATCCCTCCCTCCAACGGCAGCATGTTGGCCACCAACGTGAACCAGCAGCCAGGTGCTGGCCTCCACAACAGCAACTCCAACACCAGCCAAACTAGCTTTGGATGTTCACCTGGGAACCAGATAGGAGCCAACGTTGCCTTAAACCAGGGACAAGCCGGTCCCCAAAATAGTAACCACACATTGAACCTCAATAGCTCCCCCATGAATAGTCCAGGGATTACCCCACCACAATTCATGTCTCCGAGGCATCGGGTCAGCCCAGGGCTGGTGCCCAGGCCCAGAGTGCCCAGCAATCCTTTCTCACCCACCATGCCCACCATGCACTCTCCCGTGGGCATGGCCAACAGTGGCAGTGGGGGCAGCTGTGGGACTGGTGGCAACAGACCCTTTCCCAGTGCCCCCATAAACTCTATGCAGGGGCTGACCGAAGGTCCTAGCACGCCGGTGGGCTACTCCACACCACCCCCTGTGCTGAGACAGCTCAGCTCTCAGAGCTCACCCGGCCGCCTTGCCATGCAACCCATGAAAGCAGAGTCAAAGGACAGCAAAGAGATTGCCTCCATCCTGAGCGAGATGATCCAGTCGGACGGTGCTTCAGGGGATGGCAAACCACTGGACTCAGGCATGCTGCACACAGGCGACAGGCTCTCAGAGGGGGACAGCAAGTGCTCCCAAGCCACCAGCCATAAGCTGGTCCAGCTCCTGGCCACCACGGCGGAGCAGCAGCTTCGACATGCTGATGCGGACACGAGCTGCAAAGATTCGTTAGTGTGCGCTGGCACTGGGGCCACCTTGGCCTCCAGCAACCCTCCCAGCAGCACCTGCCCTTCCTCCCACAGCTCACTGACTGAGCGGCACAAGATTTTGCATAGACTCCTTCAGGAGGGCAGCCCTTCCGATCTTACCAGCCTGGCCATGGAGCACGAGAAGAAGGAGAACACCTCAAACTCCAGCACCACCCCTACTGCTCATAACCAGCTGCCAGGCAACCCTGACATCAAACTGGAGCCGGACACGCTGAAGAAAAAAGATGTCAAGGATCACCAGCTCCTGCGCTATCTGCTGGACAAGGATGAGAAGGAGCTTGCTGCAGCCCCGGCACTGAGCCTGGATGATGTAAAGGTGAAGGTGGAGAAGACAGAGCAGATGGAGCCCTGTAACACGGCCCCGGTGCCACTCGCGAAACCTCCTGCTGCAGAGGAGGTCAAGCTGGAGACACAAGGCCAGGTGAGTTGACTCATCTGCATCTGTGCTGGTGGGATGCTCTTGACAAGTTGTGTTTTGCAAGCAGTTTCCCCCAAACCTACTAGCGTGCTCCCTCCACAGCAAGGAGATGGGGCTGGGAGAAGTGTGGGGAAACATCCTGCAACCTTCTGTGCTGGTGCCACCTTCTCCAGCACCAGTGCTATGCCCTTCTGTACAGATGTTTCATGTTTTGGCTGCACAGTTCTTCAAGGCAGTGGTGGGAAGGGAAGGAAGAAACTTCACTAAGGTGTTTAAAAATGAGAAAGAAACACAGCTCATCACTGCAGGTGGTGAGCTTGAGTGAGAAGAAGACCACGTGCATGTTGCCATGTGAAAAGGTTCTTAATTCTGCACCTCTGGGCACATTCAAGCTTCGTGTCCCAGGGAATTTTCAAGCCATTGCCCTCTTGTTGCCTGAGATAAGCAATTATATGGGCCTTTTAGTTATCCTAAAAGTATTATTAAATTGAATAATCCAGTGACAAATCTCTGCAATAGAGATTTAGATGCATAAATATTCATTACCCACAGCTATGAATAGAAGAGATTCTTATTTTTGAAAGCCAGGGGAGATGGTAACATGGATAAAGCTGCTTAATCCTTTTTAAGCAAAGAGAAGAGAGTGGCTGACATGAAGAGCAGGGCTGATCACCTGCTTACAGACTGCGGCAAATGAGGCTGCCGGCTTTTGGAGACCCAGGGTGAGGAACAGAGCGCTCAGAGCGCCTCGAACAACAAAAGCACAAGAAGTTTCTTAATAAGGTTAAAGGCTTGGGCTGGCTTGGGAGTCACGGTCCGTTATGCTACAGGCAAGTGGGAATCACACTCCTCATCTCTGTCTATAATGTACTTTCTTGGTGTCATCTGCTTACTGGGTAATATGTCTTCCCCCATCATTGCAGCAGCTTGTTCAGCCTGGACAAGAGAAGGCTCTGGAGGGGACCTTAGAGCAGCTTCCAGTGCCTAAAGGGGCTGACAAGAAATCTGGAGAGGGGCTTTTGACAAGGGACTGTAGGGACAGGACAAGGGGAATGGCTTTAAACTGACAGAGGGGAGATTGAGATGAGATCTGAGGAAGAAGTTCTTGGCTGTGAGGGTGCTGAGGCCCTGGCACAGGGTGCCCAGAGA
>JAOEHY010002403.1:5659-26426 GCA_025447955.1 Psilopsiagon aurifrons | reverse complement strand
GCAGTTCTGGTGTCCTCAACATAAAAAGAACATGCAACTGTTGGAACAAGTCCAGAGGAGGGCCACGAGGATGATCAGGGGACTGGAGAACCTCCCGTATGAAGATAGGATGAGAAAGTTGGGTCTGTTCAGCCTGAAGAAGAGAAGGCTGCGTGGAAACCTCATTAGCAGCCTTCCAGTATTTGAAGGGGGCCTATAAGGATGCTGGAGAGGGATTCTAAAACTAAATAGATGATGGAAAGGACAGCCCCACCTCAGTGACCCTGCAGGTAGCTGCAACCAGGCAGGATATTTGTTTGAATAAACAATTGCAGTGATTTAGAAGATAAGATTTCATGTTGGCTGTCAGGAAGGTAATCTCATCTATACAACAGGCACTCTCCAGATTGTTTTATTCACCATCAAGAACAGGATGTTCATAGCCTGTCCCTGAGCTGTTTGCCATATAAGAGGTGCTGGGCAAGATGACCAGAAACTAGAAGTAAAGATACACATATGGATAAGAAAGCAAAAACAAGAGAGAAAGCTAGCTTAGAAATCCAGAAGAAAGTCCACTAAACTTTCTCTGATCCTTGAATACCACAAAAACATATCACCTAAAGAGATAAGATGATAGTCAGAGATAAGATGATAGTCTTTTTCTTAACACAACCTTATAGAGGAGATAGCCTGATTTGCTGAATGACACAATGGAAATGAAGAGTCTTAGGTTCTCTACCTTTACAAACCCAAATCAATCAATTTTATAGCCCAAAGAGAATTCAAATAGTAATGGTGCAGTAATCACTTCTGCACAAACACCCCATAACTATATGGGTAAATCTATATTATTCATTGGAACTAGCAGAAATAAAGAGTATCCTTACAACCTCGTTGTAAGAAAACACTGTCATACAATCAATTTCCCCCTGCTTTGCAATCAATAACTTTTCTTTGTCTTGGTTTCTCTAAACTGGCAGGAGATCATTGCCCTGTGACAGTATTCTTCCATTTATATCTCAACTCCTTAGAAACTGTAGAAACACTCCATTGGCCAGAATTTACCAGTAAGTATTTACTTAAGATGAAAAAATAAAGCCCCAGTAGCCATCATCATTTAAGCCGTCTAACTTGAGCAGAAGCATACTTCTTGAAAGTGACTTATTTTAATAAAGAACAGTATGACAGAGGGGGGGGGGGGAAAGAAAAAGAAAAAGAAAAGAATCTTTTGTAGAGCTAAATCATACTTGCTGCTAAATAGCCTCTTTGTATAATTAGGATTTGCAAAGTGGCAAAACACAACCCAATTAAGTGAGTTAGGTTCATGTGATTAACATTAGACAGGCAGTATTGCTCTCATCGTTCATCAGTAGCTTCACTAATTAGGACATTGCTAAGCAGAGACGTCTGACCTTGCCTCAGCCAGTTCAGATTATGGTTTACCCTTCTGAAGCCTGCATCAGCCTCTCTGCTTGCTTCTTTCCTTTTTTTCTTTATTGGTGGACAATTTCCTGTGATATTCTGTTCCTTTTGAAAGTTGTCCTACCAGTCATGAACCATCATCAGACAATTAGTGCCTCCCTGCTCACTGACTGAAGAACAAAAGACCACAGAAAAATAAAAGAGCTTTCAACAGGGATATTTTTCTGCTCATACTCTCAACTCATTACAATATTAAAATCAGTGCAGGCTAAGTAAAAAGGCAGTCAGGAAGAAATTTTAAAGTAGCAAAATAATCTTTGCCTGCTAAATAGTAATCACATGAGCAGAAATAATGTCACAAGTGTTGCTCAACAGCAGCTCGGTGGTAAAACAGAGAGGTTACTGCAGGGGAAACAGTATCTGTGGCTCCAAGTCTGACAGCATCCCTGACCCATCACAAAAGGACAAACTGTAGTTACCGATTCCTTTGCTTCATCTCCTGCTGCAGGCAGCTTTCCGTCCTGCACTGCTGTAAGTGGCTGAATAGAGCCCTTGTTATCAAAGGCCAATTATTTCTGCTAAGTAAAAAAAAAGAAAAAATAAAGAAAGAGAGAAGAGTTTCTAGATACTGTCTTACATGTTACAGCTTTGTGGCTAAGCGCCTGCAAAGTGACAAAGTGACAACCAACATAATAAAGGAGTTTGGAAAGTACACTCAACTTTGTGATAGTCATGAATCAGTCACTGGTAAACATAATACAGAAGCTCCAAGTATCAAGAGCAAATGGTATATATTTTAATTTTCACTACAGCAATTTAGCAAATCATAAAAAGAATTGTTTCCTAACATATAGGACTTATAGAGCACAAAGAACTCCTATTTGAATCAGGTTTTCCATTTGACATCAGAATTCTTTTCTATAAATTTCCTAGGAATGACTGCTATGCTGCAGAAATAAAAATACCGATTAAAAATCAACTGTAGGTCTTAAGGATAAACCCCAGCAGCGTAATGCCCATTACAACTATGTCTATGAAATTAAAACTAGGGACAAGTTAAATTAAAGTTAGGGACAGGGAGACTTAAGCAAGTTAGTGGAAAAATGAAATCTCTAAATAGAAAAGAACACTAATTATGGGATTAGGAAGGATTAAGTGACAGAGCTGGTGATGACAGGAAACTTTACTCAGTAGCTCTTGAGATCCCTTTTGTCCTGCATTTCCAACCTTTCCTGGAAAGATTCAAGCAAATTTCACTGCTGCACAGATCTCTCAGCAGTCTGTTTAGTTTCTCATCTAACCAAACTAATTTACAGTTGATGTGAATAATTTTTCAAAGAAAGTACAAGCAGTGTACCATGCTCTCCATTCCTTCCTCTGCTCCCTGCTCTGTGCCTTTTCAGCCATTAGAAGAACAAATGCCAAAGATGCTAAATTTCTCATGGACCTGGTCAATTACTTCCTAGCTTGTTTCCTAGAGCAAGGCATATTTTCAGACACCATGGCAGTGCATCAGAATATCACTGCGGTAGTAAAGCTTGTGAGAAATCCTATGTGTAGATCTTCACAGCAAAGAGAGGTTTTTGTCTGTGCGTTTGTTTTTTTGTTGGGATGGTTTGGGGTTTTTGAGGGGTTTTTTATTTTTATTTTTTAAACAAAATCCATTCCCTCTGCGCTCCAGTGATATTAAGAAAGCATGGCAAGGGCAAATTCTAATTCTAGTTAACACCTAGATGCAGAATTCAAGCGCAATGAGCAGTACTTTGTTCACATTTCAGTGATAAAGAAACTGCTTAAGCTAAAATGCTTTGCTAGCACTCAATCAATTTCTCTAATAAGTCAAAAATATCACTGCTTTTCACATACTTGACTATACATTTTGAAAGCATTTAATAGTTTAATTTCCAGGGGGGAAATATTTTCTTAAACTGTGTGCCCACATACACAAATATATACCCGCAAAATAAAACTTGTAATGACATTGAAAGGAAAATTAATTTCACACTGCAGAACAGATGAAGAGATAGACATGGTAACATGATATACAAAAGTACTTGCTATTTAATGTGCGGCTTTTTTAAAACATTAAGTGATGTATATGCCAATTCATGCTTATTGTCCTGAATGCTGGCAGATGATGCTCTTTGGGTGAGTGAAATGATCCCAGAAGCTTCCCTTTCCACAGAGAACCATGCACACGGGTTACAGGGTGACTTGTTTTACTGTGCACCTTTGCTTGCAAGTTCTTTAAAGGATCATAGCACTTGCGGTATGACAAGAACATTGTGGCCACTTCTGTTGCCTCCAAGGAGTAGAATTAAGCTCCAGAATTAAGTGGATCCATTTGCAGTATGTTTCAACCTTGGATTTGAGTTATATCGTTTAACCTTCTATCTGTATGATTTATAATGGATTGTATTTGGGATAATTAAACCTAGACATACAACTGTCCTTTAAATTGTAGAGTCACAGTTAGGAGATAAGCCAACCTAAGAGTTTCTGAAGTGATATTTCTAGGATACTGATTCCAAGGCTACTAGCTCACACCCTTTGCATGGTGTTCCTCAGTTTCTGCTCCTCTGAGTACAGTGGTAGCTCCTACCTTTCTGCATTTGTCCCCTCTGTGATCACATTATCCGTGATTTTATTCCCTTGATCACATGGTTGTAACATTTTCTTCCCCTCCTGTGAGGAGCAGGATTTCAGAAGTTTGGTGGAAACAGCTTCTTTGTCCCCTACTGTCACACTGCCATCTGTGACAATCTCCACAACTGACCACCTCATACCTCCATCTTCCCCCTTACACTGGGTCCATTGTGAGCTCCGGCAGACAAAGAGTGATGGGTGGCCTAGTATGTGACATAGCCTGGGAGCACTGTTCAGAATTACCATTTCCAAGAACGGGTGTATGAAACCCAGCATTGATTCACCTGAGACAGGGAGCTTAAAGAACTGAAGGAACAATACACAATGGTAAAAAGTAAAGGCTGGAAAATTGAGATTTCCCCATCAATCAGGTTATAATGCACTGTTTACTCAGTACAGAGCTCTCTTACTCTTCTCCTTGCTTCCCATCACATCTCTCAAACCAGACCTCCCAAAGGTACTTTCTGCTCAGTATATTCCACATACACAACAGCGGCCTTCTGCTGACACTCTCATCCTCATGTTGGGCACCACAGCCTAACAAGCCTGAAAGCTTTCTGGCTATCTCTGCAGAAGCTCTAGTTTGGTTCCTTCCTTTGGCAAGAATTGTAAAATACCCATTTGTGAAGAACCAAATCTCCCATAAATCTGCCTGAACAGAGCTCCAGAAAAAGAGGGCACGGCCAGAAAAAGAAAAGAAAAAGAACTGATAGCAACCATAACCATATGCAATTTCCTACTATGGATGATATTGCTATATGAAGATTTGCATCTGAAAAGGAACTGTTTAACTAATTTCCTTAAAACACAGTCCCTAGTACAGACACCACCGACCTTTCACATGGATATTCACAGAGAAATATTTCTTTGACACTGCATCTTCAGATAACCACCAAAATCTCCTGTTTTATTGTTATATTTCTACTTGAAATTTTCTGCCCACAAATGTAACTCATATCTATAGATCTTGTGGGAAGTGAACAAAGGCACCTTTATTGCATCTGTCAGAAAACAGCCATTTAAAGCCGTGCTAAAAGCTAAGTGGTTTATATGGATAACAAGAAATAAATCACTGTATTCCTCAAATTCAGAGGACACAGCCAAAAATCTTAATGAAAATCAGCACACTAAAAACATTGTAAAAGAAGATGGTAGCCTAGAATAAATCTTTACCATAATTTTATATAGTGACACTGCATTACTTCATGCATTCCCCTCCATGCAAGTAAATTTAATCTATGCTACTTTACACTATGTGTACATGATATTCTTGCAAATTATTTCCAGGCACTTCCTGCATTATTATGGAATACAAATTTCATTGTAATCGATGGTATATAAATCAGTAATTACAAGGTAAGGCACTGAAATTGTTTAACTTGTGCTTGGCTTATACTGATTTTTCTGAAAAACAGTACAGTTTGCTTTTCTCTTTTTTTTTTTTCCCCCTTTTTCTTTCTTTTTCTCTTTTTCTTTCTTTTTCTCTTTTTCTTTTTTTTCCTTTTTTTATTTTTTTTCATTCCACAAGAACAAATAATAATTAAGGAGGTTAACTAAGATGATCATAATGGTCCATTTTGGTCCTAAATTATATCCAGCTCTGAATAAAACGTTCTTATCTTTGATTACATTTTGTAAGGACAGCATTTTAAAGTCAGTGTAAGTGTTTAAGAATTACACCTGAAAACCAAAAATAGTCTCTTCCCTCTACCCATCAAATACATTCTTGAAACCTTCACAAGAAAAACAAGAAGAAATATAGGAGGGCACTTTACAGCAGTATACAACTTTGTCCTCACAAGTTCTCCATCTTGCCAAAATCATTCTTTCATTTCCAGAGCTTTAGCCCTTGTAAAGAGCAAATACAGCAAAGGAACCCAAAATGGGGCTTAAGAAATGGAACACACAAAATTCATCTTCTCTGCACATTTACCTGATGTCCCCATCTCAGCATACTTTTCCTATCAATGCCGAAGTGCCCTGAAGTAAGGGAATAGCACACTGCATTTATACAACACCTAGAAGAATGTCTTCCTAATCCTTATTAGGGAGACTGCTGTACAAACAAAAGTGATACAGAATCATAGAACGGTTTAAGTTGGACGGAACCTTAAAAGTCATCTGGTTCCAAACTCCTCTGCCATGGACAGGGACACTTTCCATTAGGCCAAATAACTCTCTCTCTATATATATCCCACTATATTTTTCTATATATCTCTCTATATATCCCACCATAAGCTTTTATATATATAAAATTCTTTCAAGTTAAGTTCCCCATATTTAAGAAAACATAATATAAAGTGCATCTTGTGCTTCGTTCTTCCACTTAAAGAATAATGCAGCGTAACAGAGTGTAATGTGATAGATTAGCAAACTGAATCTCTGAAATGTGCCAGAGGTAGATCACATCTGTTATTAATAGCAGCAATCTGGCCTTTATAATGCCTTTCATAAAGAAGAAACCTAAATGCTAGTCAGTTTTGAACTGACAACAACAACTATGTCAAATATGTTGGACTCTGTGCACGGTTGAAATGTGAGAATGCAAAGGCACTAGCAGTGCAAAATGACCTCATACCACCACAGCATACCTCACTCATCTAGGAGATTGTACACAGTACTGTCCAAGGAGTAAGAACAAATCATTCTTTCACCTCTGAATAATTTTTTTGTAACATCAGGGTTAGCTTTAATAATAGAGGGTTCTCTTACAATGCACTTGAAAAGCCATGAACAGCTAATGCAGTGACCCAAACTAAATGCCAGCTCCATCATCAAGAGCTGATGTTATCACCTATATCAGCATCAAAGTTTTATAATAAGTAGGTTTGGCTCCATACAAAATGAGATTTTGCATACAAAAGATTCAGGATGCTCCCAAATGGAAGAATGGTGAAGATAGCTCATCCTACATACATTCAGGTGAATGATCATTTCTAGAAAATGTGCTTGATAAAGATCCCTGTCCTAAACCTGTGAGCAAGAACAAAATCTCAGATCAGCTCAGCAGGAAAGGAAAAATATTAGCTCTACAGCTACCACTTCTGTCACAGGCACAACTTGGTACTAAGGGTATCCAGTGACTCTCAGGAGGATGTGTCAGACTGGGGTTGGGGCTTTTTTTTTCACCACTCTCCCTTTCTGTCATCAGTCTTGAAATTATGGCTGGAACAGTTTCCTCAAGTCAAATACTCAGAAGACTTCTAATTTCGTAACCTTATCACAGAAAGATTTTGTGCCAAGAGTAAGTTTTAGCCCTTCCCCAGCACAGCAGAACTTCCATATCGTCAGTAATTACTTCAACTGTTAACCCTCAGTGTTAGGGTGAGGCATATTCCCACTGCTCTCTTAGCTGTGTACTAAAATAGCCAAGACTATCATGGTTGGATAGGCATTGATGTGTTTGAACCGCCTAACAGATCAAACTGAACAGATCAAATATCTTCAAGGAGACAGGTCTTAGACACAATCTGCCAAAAAAGCAATAGGAATTAAGTGATTTTAGGTATATGTACAAACAGACTGTAGCCAGCTGGGAAATCGTAGTGCAGTCATAAACCATGTGGGCTGCAGAGATCTACCCCAGACAGGCATAGACTGGAGCTGCCCACAGGTTTTTCAAGCCCTCACATGTGGATGTAACTGACCTGTAGCTAAGACCTCCTTAACCAACCTCCTCTCCATCCCCCACAAATAACTACCCTTGATAGTAAAAGTGTAGATATGTATTTTTCATACCATTTCTTATTCCTGACTTAACACTAGCATGCAGAGTGAGGAGCTTGTCTAAACCAGAAGAAAAGTAATGCAGAGGAAAATTCAAAGGCAGACATGTACAGGATTAGCTGGGGGAACTCAAGGCAATGTGAATTACCACTCTGAAATTTTCCCTCATCCCAGCTGATGACCAGAACATCTTCAGCTGTCTCATCAGCATCATTCTAGAATTGCAAAGACTGAGCTCAACCACTTGCAAAATACCATAGGTTTTCTGAGTGCGTTTATCACTTTACGTTAAATCATCAGGGATACAACACTAATCCCAGAAAACAATAAACTGAGCTATCCTGTCAAGTTTTTATTTAGGCAGACAGCAGTATTATGCCATAAGATCTTAACAGGATTTGAAAGTGTCCTCTCAGCAGGCTGCCATAAACATTTTGCCTCACTTTGAGAAAGCTGACGAGTATAGTTTATACTAGGTAAGTCACATCAGCCCATTCAAGGACACTTTTGTGGACTGGATGCTAGAGAGGAGTAGTGCCAATTAGAAGACTATTAAAAAGAAAAAAAAAAAAAGGCAATCCAAAACCAACCACTTTACCTTCTTCTTTCAAATGCTGAGTTAGTGCTTGCAATGATTCTTTTGATCAGTGACCCAAAACGTACAATAAAAACCAAGCAGTATCTAAAAAGTATAGTAAATGGACAGAGGCCTTGAAAGTATTAGACAAATATCTTTCTCTACAAAACATATTTTTCCATAGAAATAAAAGGATGCAATCCAAAAAGAAATGCTACTATCAGCATAACACATCTATCTATTTGCTAAGTCTCAAAGAACAGCATCAGCAGTCCGGCCCAAAAAAGTAAAATGAAAACACCATTGTCCAGGTCTCCAGAAAAAGATCAAATCAGTGAGTCCGCAGGTGGGAGACGAGAGCCTCCCGGCGCTCCTTCGCATCCGATGCGGGGCGGGTGCGCTTGGCTCCGGGGCGCTTCGACGCGGGGGCGGCCGGGGGCGAGGGGAGAAGGACAGACACAATAGCTTTCACAAATAATAGAAAAGATTAATAGCCATCTTTGGCTTTCCAAGCTCTCTAGCTTCTAAGAACAAGTACTAGAAAGAAAAATAGTTTGCTGCTTAATTGCTGGGTAACATGAAAAAGACAGTCAATAGAATTGTTTTTTCCTAATTAACAAAAAAAAAGAGGTTCTTGCAAGGCAACATTTGCGTCTTGATGCGTATGACAAAACAAACAACATTCTTGTTTGCAGAAATTAGAAAACTTGATAATTACTACAATGAGCATAAGAAACTGGAATGCACTGAAGCTTCTTTGTTAAAACTGATAGCCGCAGCAAACAATTATTTCTGTGATCTTTTGACAGCCTAATTTTCACAGCTTGACACTGACCAAGCTCCAGTCTCCAAGCACATTCAATGCCAAAATGGAAATTTCCTCAGGGAAAGGTTGGGCTGTGTCTCTCAGCAGCCAGCACTGTCCTCTGGGGTCTGCCTTTCTCCAATACGATAGCCACATCCCTGAACTGCTCGGGGCTGGATTCTAGGCTAGGACCTACATGACTTTGGGGTAATGGGAGACAGTCAGCCAAGCACAAGCAGGGGTGCCAATGTGCCAGAGCGGTCAGTATAATCTCAAGCATATGAATTTGGGAACACTAAAATTACTGGAGAATGATGTCATATTTGCATTAGGAACTGGAACAATTGTACTGAGTTGGTATGCATGTTGGTAACACCAATTTGCAATTTACAGTCTAAAGACAATAATTTGGTCATCTCACAATAAAAGCAAACCTGCACTTACTTTCTATATCAATATTAAAAGTTTCAGATTTTACCACTGCACATTATCTTATCTTTGTTACTTTAAGAGTGAAGTGACCGTTTTGAAGAACCACCTGATTTAGAAGACAGAAAACAACCTGGGTTTGTTCAAACCTTTAACAGTGACGTTGAAACTGCACAAAAAAATACAGTAAGTCCCCATTTTGGTACCAGTTACGATTCCACTGTATTTTCCATCATGCTCCATCAGTACAGAGTCTACTTGAACAGGAAGGCAGTACCTTGCAGGAAAGGGAGTGGTTGAAAGGACCCACACCAAAAGACCTAACCTCAGCCCTTCCCAGGCCACTGACCTTACATGATGCTGCACATGTGTGAGCATTTAACTTTTTAACATCCTGTGAAGGAATTTACTATATTAATGAGTTTCTAAATATTTCTCTCCTCATACATTTTATTCAGTACACAGTCATTGCTGACAAACTGTTTCGTGGCTTATTTCTGGTTTAAGCATGAAAAGACTTTCTTAAGAAATGGAACATGTTAGAGGTCCTAGGAGTGACAATTCCTTAAATTAACTTTTTTAAGTTCCATATTGCATCCCTTGTATCCTTCAATTCAGTACTCCACTTAAACACTCATTAATGCTCTTCTGCAGTCTATTTCATTTATTTTGAGAAGGATAAAGAAGCTTCCAGCAAGCTCGTAATTTTGAGCATCTCTACAAGCATACCTTTTTAAGCAACTTTCCCCCTTGAAGTTGCTCTTTAAAGTCAGAAAGACCACATAGCCTATTAGAATATAGAGTAAGGAATAAGCTGAATAGAGTAACTACTGCCAGCTAGAGTATTCCAGGGATTAAATAAGATGAAAATGTTTTATTCTGAATTCAAGTTAATAACATGCACCAGAAAGAATTCAAAATAGAATGCACTTGCTGAAAATTCTGCTAGCTGTCATCAAACAAGTCTGTAAATCTTCATAAATTTGCCAGTTAAAAGGAAAGTGCAGTTTATATTTGATGTTGGCAGAGTTCCAGGTACTATTAACCAGGCAATCCATAATACTTGAGGAAAACAAACAAACCAACCTCCAGTAAATTATGCCCAGATTCGGACTGCTTAAAAGAAGATTTAACTAGGGTTTGTATGCACAAGTACAATCTGATCTGGTTTGCCTGATGTAACATAATAATTTTTCTAAAATAAAATCTAAGCAACACTTACTGTGTAATAGCTACTAAAGCTGTTCCCTTCTCCTACATTTCAGCCTCTCCATAGAATCCCCTGATCCTTCCACTAAACGATAAATATTTCAGCAGACAACACTTGTGGAAAAATTTTGGACTGGCCAGTTTGGCCACTTTCACTCCCCCAGATCACCACCAACATATACGTGCCAAGCAGATCCCACATGATGAGTGTCTAGCCTTTCCTTTGTACAGCTTGTGGGGCTTACACTGCTCCCTACCCACAGAGAGGAGTCATATCACGTAACATTGCACACAAAATACTAATGAAGACACCCAGATGCATCACTGGAAAGCAGAAGTCTCTAAATAGCGTGCTGCAAAAATGCTACTTGTAGAAGTCTGACACAGTGCCAAATGCCATCAAACAGTTGTTTCAGAGGCTGCTGCCAAGCTGGTCGGAAGGTGCTCTTGTCGGGCTATGCAGGAGTAGTATAACCCTCAGAAACCAGCATCGGTTAGCTTCATAACATCCCTTTTTTAGCATACTTCATTTTTAGGGGGCAGCTGCAGCAGATGTGCAGCTCAAAAAATGCACCCAAAGATGAAATAGGAATTTTCAAATACTTCTGAAACCAAAAGAGTTAATCTACTCTTTGAAGATTCACTCTTACACAAGAACAGCAGGATACGTTTATAGCAAGATCCTTCTTCAGTTTTCCTTCTCTTTCTAAAGCATACCCATGACTATGAACCACCATATACTCATGAGTCCACACTGTTACTGTACAACCGTGTCAGCTGCCAAGCATGCTTGTACATATTTCAGACAGAACCCTGAGTTATTACACCAAAAAAAGAGAACCTTGACTGGTAAAGCAGAAACAGTTTGGCAGGAGGCAGAAGAGGGAGAGTGGTGAACATTTCATTCCACCACCCTCCACTGCATATTATGACTGCATCTGTCCCTGTGATGTATACGAAAATACAACATCTCCTTCCAAACTGATTTTGCCTTATTATTCTACTATATCTGGTCTGAAAACAGAAGTTTCTCTATTACATTCTTTAATATACATTTATTCTGGAATAAAGAACCGTTGTCTTTAAGATGACAAAAATATTTCAAATATTTGCAGGTGAGGGAAATTAGAAAAAGGTAGCTAAACTTAAAGGGAAGACATTTAAAAAGAAAGCCACTGCATACCACTAACTATGGCTGTTAGCTTTAATAATCATTTACCTAACTGATTTACATGAGGGGGTGTCTGTACGTCCATAATTCTTCATAAAAAAGTGACAGTGCTAATAATCTAGAAAAACTTTATGTTCTCTTTTAAGGACATGGTTTTTTCCATCATTAACTCTAAATGTCAGTGGGGCAAGTTTCCAATATCTTTCCGCTTCAAAATATCATAATTACAACAGATCCCAAATGTTTCTCAATTTTTAAGGTAAGTGGATGACTCAAGCCCATCTCAGCTTTTACTTATCCTCTGTTTAATAATAGTTTTGTGAGCATAAAACACTTTCTTATTTGTTCCCAGCAACAAAATGATGAAAATAAGTGACTGTTATTTACTATGGTCAAGCTGCATCTCTTGAAAGCGATACAAATCTCAGAGCTGGAAAGGCACTACAGGAGTCCGTGGCACTCTCAAGCAATGCATCTCAAGGTCACATTTGGCCCTGTGCCTCAGGAAGCTACCCAAGAAAGGCTGAGAAGATTGTCTTAGAAGTGTATAATTAAAAGATAACGCCATTGCCCCTGTGTTCTGCAAAGCAGTAGTTCAATTCATTTGTGATAAACTATTTGTTCACTAGCCTCATAACTCAGCCACTAAACATTCGATTATTCTATCATAAAATAAATGGGGAGTCATATTATTGTTGTAATTCTTAGACTCAAAAAAGTTTAAGCTCGCTAAGTGAAAACAACCAATTACCCCTCAACTCATGTTAAAATGGTAGCAGGTAAGCAGGTGAATAAGTCATTTCAGTCAAGTACCTTGGAAGCAGATTGCAAAACATACCTTGATACATCAAATAATTGTATAAATTACAGGAAATAATAAAAATCACCACATTTCGAAGCTTTCTTGACCTTTCTCCCAGTAGAAACTGGGCCACTCAGGAGACAATAACCCCACACCAGCTTTTCTGCATCCCTAGAAGAACCTCATTTAACTGGGTCTGAGCAAAATTGCAGAACCAGTGCTTGAGATTATGGCTACATTTCCTCAACTTTGCCTTCTAAATAAAATGCAGCATATCCTGACACAACTTACAGCAGGATCACAACAACAAGATTTTAACTGGAACAGAGAGAAAAGGCAAATCTCCGTAAAGATAATGCCATCTGATCTTTGTCCCCATACCATCTTTCTAAGGTTCTCTTTCCGCAAGAAGGACATGCATGCTTTCCATACATATACGATGTCATTTCTTTGCTGCTTCTAGATATTTATCTGTCAGTCCGCTGGCACTGAATTTCTCAATGTATGAAATACAAAATTATGCATAAATTAATAACACTGATGGTACCACCACCTCAGCAGTCGTGTCTCAGTATCCCGAGCTGTGTAATATGCATAAATTTCATGTGTCCTGAGAGCAGGGATTTGAGTAGTCTCCTATGAAAGCTAAGAAAAAGGGTAGTGGCCCAGTGCCACAGCATGGTACCGCTTTCAACAAAGATTAAATCTTCAAGTTTCATTCTCTGCCCCTACTTGTGAGATTGGGTTATTTGGGGAGTAAGAGGTGAAGCAAAGCACAGAGAAATTCCCAGAACCCACCCACTAGTAAAGTGTATATAATCTCATTGTGATACTTGCTAGTACCATAGCTTGCTCTCTCAGTATCATGAAAAAGCACACCTAGAGTCCTAGAAGAGCCCATCTCATTTTCTCAAGTTTAACATGTAAGCCAACCTAAACTATCACAGATCCAGAATTATATGCAGATATTGAATTTTCTCTCATAACTCAAAAATTTCTCTGATCAAATACAACGTGAGGCTGTGGTGTGAAATCTTCGTTACATGAGCCAGCAGTTTGCAGCCTATAAAATCCCACGATACTCTTAATGACAAAAATTGACGTAGTCTTCTCTCTTCTATGTAAAGCAAGAAGAACAATTTCCACAGTAGATTACCCCAAGAATTATGAGGATAATATTCAACCCCATAAAAATACACAACAGCACCCACTGAACTGTCAGGACACAGTTTGCCTTCCCTGGCAGCAATGTGGGCTATGAAGAAGTCCTGACCCCTAGCTGGCATTCCTGCTTCTCACCCCATGCAGAGGCCCTCCCCTCAGTCATGCCACCCCTCATAACTCTTTGGTGGATCATGCAGTAACCTGAATCCCTAACCTCAGCATTTTGCGTAACATTTATCTTGGGTTTTGGACAGTTTTCTGGTCAGGATCTCCTACAGTGAGTCTCACAAACTATTGCATTTGTGCACAAGTGGTGAGGAATCCCAGATAGGAAAACTAAGAGAAGTAAGAGACACAGCTGAGGAAAACGTCTATAAATACCTGCCATAGTTACCTCTCTTTCAAGAAGCTAAGCATTACATACTGGCTTTTCAGCCCAACTCTGATCTCATCCAATCTGAGACAATCTCAGTGAAATCTAAGCAAATATTTAGCACAATTTTCATCAGGTTCTAAACATTTAAAATAAAGTTCTAAATTTGGAATCTTAATGGTTAGCAATATTCCTCACAGTAAAATTTTATACAGTCACAAAAGTGCCTAAGAGGCTAGGCACTAGAATCTGATGCCAAAAAGCAGTTACTGGTCCATTATAGTGGTGTTTACCCTAAAATCTCATTAAGTGGATAATTATTTGGGTGAGAAAATCCTACCAAGATGAGACAACACTGCTTTAAAAGATATTTTTCCTGCCTAGCTTGAGATTTCATGTTTGTTGTAAAGTTTGAATGCAAAGCATTAACACAGAGAGGGAAAAAAACACCCCACGCTTCTGTTTGTAACATCACACTGACTTTCTGAAGCATTATAAACATTCCCTTACATTCCTGTTGCAAGCAGAGATCTAAGAGTAACTAATGCTTTCACGTGTTTTACAAACCATGGAATATTTACATGAAGTATGGGCTGCAAATAAAGATGAAAAAGAGCACATGAGAATAAGAGTGTTTAGACAATTTTTTATCATGTTGATAGCTGGAAACACAACAAGAATTGCTGCACGCACTTCCTGAACATGTGTGGAAAAGCATACCAAGTACCTAAGCTCAGTCCTTCCTTGATGATATTTAAAAAATGAATCATTGTTATGACTGATAAAGGTCACAGCATACCCAGTTCAAACATTTCAGCTCTCACTTATGGTGACAAAGCTTCACAGACTAACACAGGTTTTATCAGAGATTTATTTGTGGACACTCACAGATTCAGATCAAGTCAGCAAAA
Organism: Psilopsiagon aurifrons; assembly: GCA_025447955.1. Taxonomy (NCBI): domain Eukaryota; kingdom Metazoa; phylum Chordata; class Aves; order Psittaciformes; family Psittacidae; genus Psilopsiagon; species Psilopsiagon aurifrons. The sequence continues at coordinate 11,212 of JAOEHY010002403.1, read as the reverse complement.
CTACATTTTATATTTTTTAAATCAGTAACATCATCTCCCTAAAAGCTACCAGCCCTCAGCTAACACGTAACTACCACAAAATCCCCACTGCAGTCACAACTGCTTGTACGGAGAAATGGACGCAACCTGCAGCAGGCTCTGTAGTCCTGCTTTCATGTCATGGGAGCAGCTGGAGTCGCTGGATAAGATTGGAGCGTGTCATAACTCCTTGCCTGTCAAGTAACCCAAATTTCATTCCCAAGGAAACCACAGTACAGGGAGGGGAACCCAGTCTAGGCATACATCAAGTGCAGGTGTTTGGGAACAGCACTCTGGCCCACATTTCAACTATAGGCTCTCTATTTTGTGCTAAAGGCCAGCTTCCCCCAGGTTTAATCCCACAACACCCACACTTTCACAATGTCATGACTTCAAACCGCTGCCTAGGTCTTCAGTGCTGGGGGTGAGGCACAGGGCTCCTTCTGGATCATAGCAAGAAAGCCCGGCAACAAATGGCTTAATAAAATAGCTGGTTTAATAAGACTGAACAAAAAGATATAAGTACAGATATATAGACACAGATAGCAAGTAAATCTTGTGACTCCTCAAGACTCTGGGAACCCCCCATTTGTGTAGCATCAGACAGATCCTGGAGGGATTTTCCCATGGTGCAGGTGCCACCCATGAAGAAAGGTTCCTCCTTTCTGGTTATTCAAGCTATTATACAATTTTCTTACAAGAAAATAACCCTCTTCATCATTACCAGTGTAAAACAGAAAGGTTGTTGGCTTGAGAACCTATTGTTGCTTATTTAAAGGCAAGGCCAAGCCAGGCAGGTGGCTCTGAGCGGGAGGTGCTCACAGGCTTCTTTGCTGCCATGAGCAGACTGAAGTGATCCTGCTTCCAACGGGTCTGTGCAGCACTGCACAGCCTGAAGGCCAGGCTGGGCAAGCAGTCTAATAGCACAGCACAGATTTGTGCCTACCAAGTGTAGCTATTATGTGGGTCACCAACTCCTGGACATACAATGGTCCCCTGGTGAGGATCACTGCAATAGGTCAGCATGACCGGCAGCCTTGTGCTGCTGCCCTGCCTGCCACCTGTGGAGCTCCTGCACAGTGCCAAACCCTCAGGGTGATCTTAAGTCAAACAGGTAATAGCATCATAGAATCATTCAGGCTAGAAAAGGCCCTTGAGATCAAGTCCAGTTGTAAAGCTAACACTGCCAAGTACACCAATGCTCCATCCAAAATAAAAATATCTCCTATGTTTTGTCCTCTTACCTGGAGAAAGAAAAGAAATCCAAGAGGGTCTCAGCATGGGAGGGGGATTAGAGGCAAGCAAGGACAGCTCAAGGCCAGCTGCAGGGAGGAAAGGGATGGGAACACTTCTGTAGATACCTCAGAGAGGACTGTGAGCTACAGACTTTGAAAGGGACAATCAGGGGTTTCCAAGTGGAGGTCTCTGAGGCTAGATTAGCACAAGAGGTCATATAACAAAACATTAGGAGCCAGCCAGCTATTTTCCGTTTTATACTGGGGGAAAGGGGGAGGGGGAGGGAAACCTCACACACTGCTCCATACCATTAATACCTCATGAGAACTGGACAATGTGCACTTTCAAGTACACAGCAACGGAGAGGATGAGATGCCAGGGTGATGTCAACCCACCTGAGAGCAGCTGGAGCTCCTAGAAACACAACAGGACTGCAGCCACGCAAATTACAAGGAGCAGTTAAGAAGAAGACTGATTTTGGAGATGCTGACTTTTCACTTTCATGCCGCTTCTTATTTGAAAATGGCAATTCTCCCTTATTTCTGATGTTCTTTTCATATTAATTTCACAAATGCAAAATTACATAATATTAGATATACCCAGAGCCACTAGGTATTATTATAATTCTGGGCTGCAAAAAACACTGAGTAGAAAAGGCAAACCATGCCTTTATACGTTTACATACTTGGTCTTCAAAACTTTTTCATGCTAAATTTCAGTATTGATAATACACTGAGTGCTTCATGATATATTGCACCAAAGCATGGAAAGGAGGTATTTGCTCATTCTATCCAGTGACTACATCAGCTTCAAGTGGCTTTGAGGTGGTATGTAATCAATATTAGTATCCTGATGTCATTATGTCCTCAGAGGACATGTGTGTTAACTGTTACTCAGTAACAAAACAGAGCAACACAATTTTGCAGTTCAGATCTACATCTGCTGAGCAATCCTAATGCTATAAAGAGGAATATACTCAGCACAAGTGAGCATTCAGCATAAAATATAGCATAAGTAAGAACTGGAAGTCACAGAATGCAGCAGATAAAACCAAAGTATGTCACAATGACTATTAATAATAGAAAATTTTCAAGTACAGTGTTAAAAACCAGCACTGTTTGCTTCTTTAAAAAGGTTTACAGGAAATCATCCACATTTCTGTTTGTGGGTGTTAGTGATGCATCCTCATTTTCTACTAGAGAAAAACAAAATTCAAACCACGCAGTCACTTAAAAGTACTCTGGCTCATATGTCCTCTCCTTTTGATGCTTCTTTCTGCAGGGGCATCAAAGGAAGGGACTTTGATGTTGCTCTAGCAGGTCTAACAAACTCTGTTCTGAAAGATTTTAACAGGCTCACAAAAGGTGATAACAGCATGTGAAAGACCTGGGTGGAAGAGAGGAACATCGCCTGTGTTGCTGCAACACCTTCATGTGAGGCAGGATGGGCCTCTGGAGGGGACATGGCATTGGTTATTTAGCACTGTAAAGACTGGAATGGTCTTAAACGTAGTTGCAGGATGAAGGAGACATTTACAGGCTTTTCAGAAGACACAAGTTTGGTGGAGATTGTACCAGAGCACTTGAAACCCAGGGGAGCTTCAAAGATATGGGGCTGGTGTATTTCTCCCACGAAGCAGGAGCTATTTGCCAGCTTTGGCTCCTGTTCACAGTGCTGCCACTCGGGCTGGAATATTAATACTCAGGGAAAGATCAGAAGCTGATTTTTTTTGTTCTTATCTTTAGTAGACAAGAAAAAAAAAAAAGCAATAGCAATGATTTTGCACCACTTTCTTGAGGGCTTTTATAGGCTCAGAGTCAAAAATTACGCTTAGGAGGATAGTTTTATTGCCAGCTAGAATCATCAGCTTGGGTGGCCATGTCTGCAAATGACAACATATGGCAAAGATGAAGACTGAGATTTTACGGATTCTTTTCTTTTCTCCATATTTTTCAAAATAAAGCAATGCAGTAAAAAGCTGGCTACATACCTCTATGCTAGACTCGCTCTGTTAGACTCCTAAATATATTGTCTGATGGCACGACTCTAAAAAGAAATCTCTTAACACATCTAAATACATCTAAATTTCCGATTATGACCTGCTTAATTCAGCTTGTTAACAGAGCCTCAGCCATCACGTTGATAGTGGTTTAAATGAGTCATTTTTGCTCATATAAGCGAAGCCTGTTAAATATCATGACAAGTTTTCTCTGAGGATTTGAAACTGACCCCTGTAGTACACAGCTAGAGGGAAAAGTCTGGTGATCCATGCTGCACCCAGCCTGACAAAGTCATCACGCCCCACTTTTAACAAGAGCCATACTAATTGCCTGCACAAGGCAAAACAAACAGGGATTTAAAAAAAAAGCCAAACAATACAAAGAAGGAAAGGCAGACTACAGGCTCAGACTTGAGGCGGAATCCAAGCTCTTGTTCTGACAACATTAAGTATTACACCTCCAGGGCTAAGTAAAACCACAAATAACAATCTCCCTAACATCAGATATTAAAAGCATCTCTAAAAGGCACCTACCTTTGGAATATATTTATAGCCCCATCACAAGGGAATAGCTTCCCCCCCCCCCCCCACCTTGATCTTTCTCAGATTGATGTCCATTGCGCTCTGCTGAAAAAAACAAAACACCCCATATTAAGGGATCTGTTTCACCTGAAACATATCAGATCTCAAGTTTCTTCAATCTATTCAATACATTGGAAAGTGTGCCCTCCCTCATATTGTGGAATGTGAAGATTTTGGTGGGTCTGGTGCAGTGAAATGAAGTTCAGCCAGCAAAACCAGAGTAGTCCCATTCCCCTAACTCATGGGAGCCATGTATTTTAAGCGAGCTGAGAACTTCACCAGGGGAGCATGCACTGCATTAACCCCCCCAGCAAAAGTCTGCCACTCCTTTGAGACTAAAAGGTGGAAAGAAACTACTGAAAATCTAGAATTCCTCATATGTGGAGGATCTCGGTTAGAAAAACCATGATGACACCTAAGTTTGGAAAAACACTTCTATTTAAATGGCTGTTACAGACATACTTAAACCAGAAAGCTGGTTTCCCTCCAAAAATCTCTTTCCTGCGTCCCAAATTTCGAATATCCAACAAATTTCTTGCTATTTCCAGAAGATTCTGATCACCTTAAATCCATACAGCACCCTGTATTTTCTCTTGGAGCTTCCCCAGCCTTGAGCCTTTGCCCTTGGACAGAGGGAGAGGAAGGTAGACAGCAAGAGGGACATCAGGACATCTTCAAATTCTCTCCTTGACCTGTGATGCTGAGGTTATGGCTCCCTGTGCTGTGTGAGTTACAGTGATGAGGCTGACCTAGAAACAACTGCAGCCTGGAAGTCCCCCAAAAGCAGGTCCTGAAAGCTACTGAGAAGTCATGGGCCCACAAGCTGCAGCTTACACAAGAATTTCCCCCAGAAATTACAACATAACTTTAAAACAAATCTAAGGGGATCTCCCAGTTTCTTCAAGGGATGGAAAACCCCAGTCACTGCTGGAGTGAGCTCCACTTCAGTATCCTCTAGCCTGGCTATTTCCATAAATGACAGCATTTTGTTTGAATTCTTGTCACATTGGGGGCTGTTGGAGGCTGTTTACCAGCTGGATGTCCTCTCCTTGGGCCAGGTCTCAATACTTTGAGCTGCAAGTCACTTTCCTGAGTTGCTATACAGACCAGCAACAAATCAGAGAGAGAGCAGCAGTACAAAAGCACAGCAAGGAGAGCGATAAATATTTACAGCAAGGAACAGAAGTGTTCTTGATGGAATGAAGTAAATCTATGAGGATGTAGATTTTCTCTCCAGTTACCTGTGCTCTTTCTTCTTCCTCCCACTTCTGTGTTTGTGAGAAAAAGAAGTTTGTCTGCTTGATTTTGGAATATTCCATCTCTCTACATTTGCCCTCATCTCATCTCAAGCCTCCAGCCCCCTCCATGAGTTATCCCTACCCCCAGGATGAAAGTGCACACTAGTGCCGCTGAAAGTGGTGGACAGCAGATAGACATTGTGCTAGTCATACATAGAATCACAGAATAGTTAGGGTTGGAAAGGGCCTTAAGATCACGGAATCATAGAATAGTCAGGGCTGGAAAGGACCTGAAGATCATCTAGCTCCAACTCCTCTGCCACCGGCAGGGACACCTCAAACTAAACCATGCCACCCAAGGCTCTGTCCAACCTGGCCTTGAACACCACCAGAGATGGAGCACTCACAGCTTCCCTGGCCAACCCATTCCAGTGCCTCACCACCCTTACAGTAAAGAATTTCTTCCTCATATCCAATCTA
>JAOEHY010002402.1:8114-36206 GCA_025447955.1 Psilopsiagon aurifrons | reverse complement strand
AAGCCACAATCCCCCCCCACCAAAAAAAAAAGAAAAAGAAAAACCCCATAAACAAACAAACAAACAAATAAACAAACAAACAAAAACCAAATAACCAAAACCAAATCAACTGACCAACCAAAAACAGCAACAGAAAAGTTTCAGGTCAAATTAAACAATTTATACAGCCTGAAATATTGTTTTAACTTTACTTCCCTTTCGGCTTGGTTTAGGGAAGACATTAGGACAAAGTTTACCTGTTTCATAGAAGAATGCCCTGAGAAGCAAGTGAGGAGGTATTCTGTGTAGGATTCCTTCAATTTCTCCAGATAATGTGGTTCCATTTTGTACAATATGCATATATTGACAGCAGGACCAAAACTTGAATGTTTCAGTTCCCAAGGAATTGGTTTAATCTGTAAATGATATCACTCAACATGGAAGTATCTCGAGGCAAAGGAATTGAACTCAGGGTTAGAATGGATCTGAATCAGATTTTCACATCTGAACAGTAGGCTGAAAAATGGGCTTTAAGAAGAAAAGTCTGTTTTCAGAACTTCTTTCTTATTCATTTAGAATATTGGGGTTTGGTCCCCTTTCTAAGGCTGGCTTCGAAACTTAAAACAGAAGGCTCAAAAAAAGTCAAAGTTAACCTTCTTGAGATCTCAAAATTAATTCTCCTTTCAGTTCAACATAAACAGTTAAGTGAATTAGGTCTGGATTTATAAATAGCTTTAATGTGGCAAAATTGGCATTTCTCAACAAAGACGACTCTTAAACAAGACAGGAAATGATAGATCCCAAACATAGAACCCATTTCAGCTGTAAATACTTCCTGCGTAAATCAATTTATCCAAGTCATATCCACAGCTTAACTGATGCTCATGAAGTCCAAGTTAATTTTGAATTTGATGGAGTTAAATCATTAATGAAGCTGCTCGGTCATGTGCATGGTTAATTGATCAATATGAAGTTAATGGGCATTCTGTACTTAGCTTTGCCACTGGGGCTTACAGTGGTAAAATTAATCTTTCTTAGTGGAAAGACCTTAAATCTGGGTATGAGTCACGCAACTTGCCAGAGTTAAATTAAGTAGTCAGCATCACATTAGTAGGACTCCTCATGAACACAACTGAGCCAAAATCTTCAAGCTAACTGTGAAGTACAAGCATTTTGGCGCCAGTTTATAAGTTCAAGGACTTCACTATGTGCACCTCATTTGTGCACTTAACATACATTTCCAGACTCAGAGAATTTAATATGCTAATACCTTTCTGCTAAGATGCTGGAAATAACTTTCTGCTAAGTAAAAAGTTTAACTGTGATGTGCATGTAATTTCACACAGCTGCTCCATGCTTTGGGAAACTAAACCACTTCCTTGAGTACGTAAATTTGAATTTATTTTCTGAATTTTAGACTGTACAGTTTTAAGTAGTTGACCTTTAATTTAGGGCAACTCATTCTAGTCTAAGGTAAACTCACACTGAGTTCAATAAAAGTAGTTAAACTGTATCTCACTGTACTGACAAGAACATCAATATTCATCTAGTTCTGTTGGTTGAGGAAGTCAGTCAACCATATGAGAGAATCACATTTAAAAAATAATTGACTCTATCAGCATGTTCATTTTAAACCATCAGCATACATCCTTATTATAGGGAAAACATAAATATGAACACCTCACACATAGAAACATCTCCAAAAAACAGTACAAAATGTCAAGGACAATGCTATGATACATTTTTTGACGAAAAGGTATGACAGTTTCTATTTGCACTTTTTTCGGCCAAGCCAATTGTGTTTTGTCTCTCTACACTGATACTATTTATGATTCAGTCCTACACTTCTGTGAGATGCTGGCCCAAAATCTTCCTGATTTCTTCAACAATTGTCTTCTGGAAGCCTTTCCTATGTAAGCATGGAATCCCCTGGAGCCATTTTACTGCATAGCTTTTCAGAGTGAAATGAGCATAAGTCAATGTTCTTGTCCTAATGCAATTACAGACATTCCAGCTCTTGTCAGACTAGATCAGGCTCCTGTAAACATTTAGACAATTCTGGAAAAACTTACACCACAAGAATTTTTTTGCCACAAAGACATTATCATATTTTGACAAAAATAACTGTCCCCATCCTGCTTCTCCTTTTCAGTGAAAGCAACAGTCAGATCAGACAATAATTCCAAAGTTTTTTTTTCTTTGTTGGGCTCCAGTGCCTAAACAGAAAAAAGCTTCAAAAGCTCAAACAATTGAGTATGCTTATATGCTTGTACCCTGGGGATGCAATCTAATGTAATCATTCTTTTTTCAACAGCCATTGATTTCTTCTGCACTGGTCAATACTTACTTAATTCCACAGGCTATTTTATAGGCTTGTTTGTTCTTGCATTCTATTTGGTGAACACTATTAAATGCGATCACACCAACCATTTTTCTGAATGTCCTTGAGCTTTGTAATGAATTCTACAAACATTCCTAAATAATCTTGCATTTCAGGTGAAAACAAAACAGAACAGGTACAGACTTTGGTAAGCATGAATCACCTTTTAATTAAAATGTGAGTTATATTAAAGAAATTAGGATTAATTAGCTTGAACTTCCCCTGCAAGATAGTTTTTTTATTTAAAATAAAATAACCAATGAATAATAGAAATGGATTTGAGCCACAAAATATGGGATTGGGTCTCCTTTCTCTTTTGTAAGAAGAGTAGCAGTTCCAAGTCTGCCAACATCTTCTGGACTTACACTAACTAGATGCTTACGCTTTCAGATTAAGGCTTCATTTCCTGTACCAAGTTTATGATATTCAGAAGTCACAACACACGTGTGCAAGGAGGGGATAGAACACTAAAACCTGGTATACTGTATGCCGTTAATTGTTACACACAAATCACTTTATCAAATTCCCTGGGACTATTTGGATAAACAAATTCTAGCAAGTGTGTAGCTGTTGACAGAAAGAGGGTCAGTCCTCAAACATTTATGAATGCTGTAGGTCACGCAATTATCTTATTGTTATAGTTTCATCTTAAAAGCCAGCTATTCCTATGCATTTCTCCTTCCTTATTCCTAGAACTACAAAGACTATCTATTTTCTGCTTATAGGGCCTGTGTAAAACCATGAAGAAAGTTAGGACACATTAAAATTTTTCTTCTAATTTTAAAAGAAAAAAGAAATGTCCTTTTGTTAAACCATACCCAGCTCCAGACACACTGCATGAAAAGTCCAATAACATGAGCTTTGTGAATAATGATCACAAGACACATGTAGTCCTCCAAAGTGATACTGCTTCTTTTGTATATTCCTATCTAGAACCTTCTGCTGCATTTCTCTCCCTTTATGTGTTATAGTCTCATGACTTCCAGGCTCTCTAGGTCTTTCTCACATGACTTCTTAGGAGACAATAAAAAAGAAGAGGCTTTTGTTGCTTATTTTGTGCAGACAAAAATGGAACTCAAGCAGTAAAAGCAGCATTGGCAAAAAAAAAACCAACAAAACCCTTTTGCCTACAGTCCAATCTAAGTTACTACCAGCTGACAATTCCTGGAATGAGGATATCATTAAAAATATAATAGGGACTTAGCAACAGTATCCATACAAGCAGTTAGAGAATTACAGATAGTTTTATCCTGCCTTCTCCTGCTCTCACTTTTCTGTTTTTTAACAACGCATGTAATGTTTTCAGGCACAACGCTACAGTATGTTAGAGCACAATTCACAGGAGTACTTACTAGCAATGTGAAGGACAACACTTCAGTGAAAGAACTTACTAATCAGCATGATGAAAAAGCTTCCCTTACCCTTAGTAATATTAATAATAATAGGAAAAAAGAAAAAGAAAGCTGTTGATAGTTTTTTTTTTTTTTTTTTTTATGGGGCTAATTTGAAGATATCTGGAAAGCTGACAAAGAAACTAGAAATGCAAAACATTTTAAGCAGATGCCATGACAGAAAGTAGTACTGATTTAGCTATGGATGAATAATTAGCATTTTCCCGTACTCCTGGCCAAATAGATATTTTCCATTTGTTTAGAATGACTGTCTGAAAAATTGGTCTAGATTATCACAACCCTTAAAAGAAGTACTGGTCCTTAAAAGAGAAAACTAACTCATACCCTGACTAATAAACTCCCTGCTTTTTGGTTGAACCCTGTTAGGGTCACAATTTCAATGACAGAATTATCAGAGAATATTGCTACATGATGGTTTCTGTGAAGATTAAGGAAACAATTGAAAGTTGAACTATCTTCTTGAACTATCTCTGTAATGTGATGATTACATAGGAATTTCAGAGACAGTGAAAACAATGAACTTTGGATACTAAGTGAAGACTGGCAAAGTTTCATTCGGAATGCTTCAGTGTCTACACAGAGTCTGCTCTGTGCAGGCTGAAAGGATAACCAGGAAGATTTAGCTCCTGATTCAGACAGGCATTTAGGGACATGAATAGTCCCATTGAAGTTAAAGAAATTACTCACTTACTTGAAGTTAACCACATGCTTAAGTATCTTTCTGAAATGGACGCCTACACTTGCAGAACAGTTGGTAGAAACTGGTTTGCCAGAGTCTGGCTATGAATCAGCTTTTAATGTTTGTTTAGAAAGTCTGTCAGAGCTTTCTCAGGAAAAGGTATGTTTCTCCACCCCACTGAGCTGCCAGGATAGCTAGGGGCAAGTAGGTAAAACAGATAAAAGAGTCCTTTGCCTTGCTCATTAAGAAGATTATGCTGGGACATAATCTCTTTCTACTTTGCCTTGTGTGTCAAGAAAGCCAGTTGTTTTCTGGATTTGACTTTCTCATATTTGAATATAAATGAGTGAGCTTAATACTGTAGCAAATAGTCCTCCTGGGAAGTACTTCTGAAATTAAATTAAAGAATAAGTGCTGATTAATTTGCAAGATTTTCAAAATATTATTCATGTTGGTTGTTTTTCAAAAAAGCCAAAATATCTAAACAACATTATTGCAGAAGCTTGAAAGGTAGTCTCCTATCACTGTCAATGATCAGCATTGTCAGCTGGAATGAAACTGAAGTCAAAAGGGTATTATTCTTTTTTAAATTCAATTACCTCAACAGAAGAGAGAAACCAATGTCCATGCTTCAGTGTTATGGAAACAAGATGCTCCAGAGAAATAGAGAAGTAATTCATTTAGAACAATTTTAAACACTGGAAGGACAATGAGCCTGTAAACAGATCAAAAACCTGCCTAATTTGCAAAATGAGGCTAACTGTCCAAGAAACAAGAATGACTTATTCATCTGAAGAAAAAGGAAGGATAAAATACTCAGAAAAAATCAAGATTTATAAAGCACATCACTTTTTTCCTTTAGAGGATGAAAGTCATGTGCCATGGGTTTAAATGTAAACAGGGGAAGTTCAGGTTAGATACAAGGAAGAAACTCTTTACTGTGAGGGTGGTGAGACACTGGAATGGGTTGCCCAAAGAAATGGTAAATGCTCCATCCCTGGCAGTGTTCAAGGCCAGGTTGGAACTAGATGATCTTGATGTCCTTTCCAACCCAAAACATTCTATGACTCTATGTTAGAAAATGTGATACCTAGAGAATGGTATTTTGTAAATAGGAAAAGGTAGTCCTTCATAAAGTTACATGACTTCATATACTCTGGGCCTTATTCCAAAATGTACTTTGAACTTTTCTCATTGTAAGTGAAGAGATTATTTTTTCTTTCTTTTCTTTTTTTCCCCCCTAATTTCCTCATGGCAAAGCTCAGTGCTTCTTACCTGCTACTATGACATTTGACACAATATTTTTCATACAAGCTGCTGAAACTTGAACAGAATATAGACTCTTGCTGAATGAAAGAATTACCAAACCTATAATCTTTGTCCCCCCACCACTACTTTTTGACTAATAAAGCTCTTGTACTGGTTAACATAAACCAGCATCTGGCAAAGCAGCCTGCAGTGCAGTTCCAAGAAGGGAAGGTTAGTTGACCAGTGGACAGTGCTCTCTCTGCCAGGATTCCTTCCCTAAGTGTTAAAAGGTTAAGGTTTCTTCAGGCTCTTCCCAAGGGAAAAAAGGAAAGTGGTTTGGGGCATGAGGTAGAAAACACAAGCAAGCTGTAGCATTTTAATGTGTTTATGAAGTTATCACCTACATGTGTAGAAACAGCCACTAAAAAAGAATAATGCCTTGTGACTGCCCTGCAAGTGTAAATAGCTATGAGATCTGCAGAAGTGGAAAGAAGATGAACTGGACAAATGAAATTTAATTCTTTTGCTGGTTCCTGTCTTTCATGACTGATCCCTCTCTGTCCCGTTGGTTGTCAAGAGCCATCTACATGACATCAGCTTCATTTGCTATTGTCTATGTTGTAATCCTTTCCCCCACTTTGTCTCTAAGACCTAATCGTTCTTGCTGAACAGTTCTCTTCAATATCATATGCATGCCAACAGCATCTGAAGTTTTTCATCAAATAATCTGGCACCGATGGAAACGTGTGTTCTTTTTCCAGGCCTGGCTGTGAGAAAGCCCAGAAAAGCAAGCCATGAGTTTATATCCGAGAACATGGCTTCTCTCCAATAACATGTCAAGTTTGCCAAAAGTGTCTGACTGAAGCCCTTTATTATCACACACTGGTGAAATGATTTGTCTGAAGGGGAAACAGAGCATTAATGAATTGAATGAATTGCACATTGTTCATGACATAATGTAATGGTACAGTCTTCTATGTGCTCTACATTCCAGATGCCACCCCAGGTTCTATTTGATTAATATTCATCTGTGTAAAAGTAAAAGAATCAACTTGGGATTGGTTGCACAAATTAGCCGTTCTTAGGATGCCTCACTGAAAGCATTTCCCAAGCTAGATCATATACCACTTAGTCTTCAACTACGGCAATATATCATGTTTACATTGTCAATGCCTCATCAGCCTGACAACATAGCAAAACTAGCAATTCAGGCTTTAAATATTCCACAGTTAGAAAAAGGGGAGGAGGCATTTGATTTCCTAAACCATAGGAAACTTTGATAGAAAAGTAAGGTTTTTACCTCCGCCCAGTAAGGAAAAAAACAACAAAACCAAAAACCATCAAACAACAACAAAGCATCATAAGAACCAAAAAAACCCCAAACCCTAAAAACCTCAGCCACCAAACCTTTATCCAGAAGGAAGTCTCTAGAAATACTGTATCAAATTCCCTATCCTTTTCAAGGGTCACCACTGGAAATCCATTAAGGTTTTAATTGGCTTCCAGGACCACTATTAGTGCATACTTCAATGGGATCAGTGGCCTAGTCTGCTATTCAAATTATTCCTTCCGTGTTCATTGATTCACTCCCTCATCTGTGTATTCCATTTCACCACAAAACTACACTCACTCTCTGGAAAGCTTATGTTATCTGTCTTCTGAATTTGAATTCATATCAGAGGAAAAAAAAATATCACGATAATATTTTCGTAACAGTTTTGAGGGGTATCTTTCTTTTTTTACTTACCCTTCCACAGAAAGGCTCATCAGTAAATCACAGTTTGCTTATTACAAACTGAAGCTCACAGTTCACCTTTTTTCTGTTGCCAAAGTAATTGAACCTGCAGTATGACAAGTGGAATAAGACTGAAATCCCTATGTTTACATTAATTTTTTTGAAAAATATAATTATTATCAAAAAGCCTTTCTTAACTCTACCTTTGCTGATGGTAGAATTCTGAAGCAGCAATCTGTTCTATGTGAAGTTTAATATAAGTTGGTAGTCTGCCATACAGCACTATGGCTTATTTTGGAAATCTGTGCTGATATCAGCATGTTGAATACCAGAAAGTGACCCAGCAATGACTTCGGGTAGCTTCATGGACTGAAGCAAATATTTACATTACTTCAGGCAACGGGGAGGTGGGGTGCCACAATGAAAGACATATTTGTCCTAAGGATTATGTCACAGTTCCAAACACAGCCTCTCTGTGGAAAAAGCGAGGAACATTTTAATTACCCTTCTTCCTCATCATCAAAATATTTTTAGGGTTACTTGGCTGTGCAAACTGCGTGATAGCCAGTTGTCAGGAAACAAAGAGCACAGTATTCCTGAGGAAAAGGATGGTCTTCGGAGCAATGAAAATTCTCAGAGAGGCACTAAAGGTGAAACCTAATTTGATAATTTGTGATACCAACAGGGCTGATGATAACTTTGCTGAATTAATTTGATTGCAAAATATATAAGTATTGGAAAAGTCCTCTCATGTTCACAGGAAAAATATGCCTTTCAGAAGAAATGTCATGTACTATGAGTAAAATATGGCTCTCAAAAAATGGATAGGAAAAAAATAAATACCAAATACTCCTGCTAAATAGTTTTTCATGTATTCATATACTACTTTAAGACAACCATACACACTTTTTCATCAAACAATTGAGCAGTCCCCTTGGAAATCAGTGTTTCTTAGGCCTAGAATGAGCAATCTAGGAAGCCAGACTAGCAAATGCTAGGCTCATAATTTTTTTTAACAAACTGTTTAAGGTAGAGTTTGGAAAACGGTTTGCTGTGGAAAATGCAGAAGAGGCATTCAGATTTGTTTTCTGTGCATAAAACATTTAGGCTTCCTCCTGCAATCTTGGTCATAGGGTCAGATTTTTTCAAGTACTGAGGTCCACTATCATTTGGATGCACGTAGGACTGGGTACAGCTACTTTGCTATTGTCTCTCTTCCCTCCCTTCCTGGAGAAATGCTTGTGGATTTCTTTTTTTTTTTTTTTTTCCTAAAAGGGCAGCACAATCTCTTTATTGCAAGTACTACTTTGTGATGTATTGCTTAATTCTGATTTCCATGATTAGTCATATCCTATTGTTTAGACACCTCTCTGGTAAAATGATGGGTACGTTTCTGACAGTAAGACTTGAACAAAGAATTAACAAATAATTCTCTACAAATATTCTCACATATAGAATCTGTGGTTCTCTTTCTGCAGTGCTGCTTCTTGGAATTTGACCTGAAATGCAATTAAAAAAGGAACTTGAGAGTCAAAAAATGATGTTTTTACTATAAAATCAAGTTAGTAGAGATAGCAATATTGGCCAACAATAGTCAGTTTACAGCTAAAATTTCCAAAGCTTACAAGCCTCATTTTAACTTAGCATTTTAATACATTCTTTTAAATAAAGAATTATAACTGTTCGCTCTTACAACACCTTTGAACAGTTGTGACAAAATCTCACTATCTCAAAAAAAGTAAACTGCTTTTATTTTCAAATGGTATAGAATCATAGAATAGTTTGGGTTGGAAAGGACCTTAAGATCATCTAATTCCAACTCCCCTGCCATGGGCAGAGACACCTCACACTAAACCACGCCAACCAAAGCTCTGTCCAACCTGGCCTTGAACACCACCAGCAATGGAGCACCCACAACTTTCCTGTGCAACCCATTTCAGTGCCTCACCACCCTCACTGTAAAGAACTTCTTATATCTGATCTAAACTTCCCTTGTTTAAGTTTGAGCCCATTATCCCTTGTCCTCTCACTACAGTCCCTAATGAAGAATCTCTCCCCAGCATCCTTATAAGCCCTCTTCAGATACTGGAAGGCTGCTCTGAGGTCTCCATGCAGCCTTCTCTTCTCCAGAGTGAAGAGCCTCAATTACAAGTAATAGTTGTACTACGCAGTGCCTGGAAGAATAGTTTTAGAACCCCCCCTATAACATATATTGCTAAAGTATATCACGAAGCTCAGGTTGGAAAGGACCTCGAGGATCACCTGGTCCAACCTTTCTAGGCAAGGCATAACCTAGACTAGATGTCGCTTCACCTTGCTTAGCTGAATCTTATCAGTGTCCCATGCTGGGGAGTTCATCATTCCCCTGGGGAGACATGCAAATATCCTTCACTTTTTCCTGCTACCTTGTGCCATGAGACACTAATAATGCCATATTTGGATGAGGGTGTATAATCTGGTTATCCAACTAAGCAACAAAACCAGTAAGATACTTAGGAAGGTGATGCATGGGCCACTTTAATCAGGTTTCCTAGAATCACAGAATGGTTTGGGTTGGAAGGGATCTTAAAGATCATCCAGCTCCATCTCACCTATCCTGGGCATGGAACCACCTTTATTTAGTCCAGAAAAATTAAGAGTAAGGATGAGGGGACTGTGCAAAAGTTTTTAATGCATTAAATTGCAATTAAATATCGATCCCTCTGTTGTTCTTGATCACAAATAGAAGGATTAGATCATATTCCTTAATATTACAGAAGATGTAGGTTGGACATCAGAAAATCTGTGTCCTACAACAAAACTGGGCTGCATAAGGCCGTTGATCGCTTCATTGCCATTTTGAGTACTGCAATACCTGGAGCATGATACAGAAGGGCAGCGGCATCTCCTCCAGCTTTTCGTGCCTATCAGCTCTAATGTAGGGCGCCTGGTCCTGCCTGCACAGACAGGACATATAACATTGAAGAGAAACACTGTCTCGAAAACCACTGAAGCTGAACAGAGTCTACTATAGTAGACCTAACACAAAAGATTTTTCATTTTATTGTGTACTTTTCCTTTGAGTTCATAATTCATAGACCAAAATTTAGGGTGTTGTAATAAACTTTTCCTTCACAAAATCAAAGCAGTATCCTTTGTAAATAAAAAAGATTTCAGTGGTCTCAAGTTTTGCAGAAGATGATCAATACAGTGATCCCATGGGATGATTTTAATTATTATGTTATAGCCAGTAGCTATAGACCCAGCAATGCTGAAAAGTTTGCGCTGAGAACAACTGCTTGTTCCACAGGTAAAAGCATGATTTCAGATCTTTGGGCTCAATCTGTTGCTCGCTCTCTGAATTTCAAAAAAATGAAAAAAAAAAAATTAAAAATTGCTCAGCAATACCAACATATTTTCTGCAGCCAATTTTGAAAAATAAAACCCAAAACCCAACCCAACTAACCAACTCCAAACCCCAAGGTACAATTTGTTACCAATACCTATTCTCAGGCATTTTTACTATTTAACGTTAACTAAAAGACACACTTTTCAAACATGTTTCTGTCAGGACTGAGCCACTAAAACTGAGCAAGACTATAGGGAAATGCTAGTACTGAAGGGCAAAAATGTGTGCTGGAAGAACATGCTTTTCAAAAGGCTTCATGAAGGTTCTTTATCTTATTAGTGGCATGCCATAGCATAGAAAATTCCAGGGGGAAAGTTCTTTTATTTTCTCTCAGGATATACTTCCCAGGGAAATTTAATCTCTGAACAATGTACAAGTGGTCAAGTGCAGGCAGAATTTATCTCTTTTTTATTTATGCAAGAGAAAATCTTCTATTTGTTTCAGGGCAGGGTGTTCTTATACTATTTCTATAGTAAATTCATAGCTATTCTAACGAAGACAAATAGAGCATGTTTAAAGTGAAACAAAGCCCCCTTTGCTGTAGGGTGATGGATGCTTTCTACTGATCTCGTGTTTATTGGGTATATGTTAATTCTTTATATCAAAGACATATTTTAGGCTTTATTCAGAAGAAGTGATGGCAACATGAGAAACATTAGCACAGGCTTTTTAGACAGCTAAGTAACTGTTTAAGATTACTAAACAAAACCCTCATAGTTTCATAGTGGCTTATATAGGGTTATATGAGATACAGCTACATGGTGTACCCAGACATGATTTCATACTGCACTTCACCCACCTTGACTAACCAGTTCTCTTATCAATGAGAAATGCAGAGAAAGATTTTTGAACTTCAAACTTTCAAATATTTTAACAGTACTGTCAGCATTTTATTACTTCTCAAAAGTTAGGGCTCATTTTAACAAAATACACCAGATTTCTACCTTTTTAAAACATCCTTTTTCAATTCACAGGATAACGGTAGTGCATCTTCCCATGGCAGAGATGCTATTCTGTCTCCAGTGTCCAAGTACAATGTTTCTGGCTTACTGATAGATCCAAGAGCTCCTGTTTGATTCTTTATCCTGTCATAGCATTTGTGGAGACACAGTTAGGCTACCTTGACATCAATACTACACCCAGCAGCTGGCAGGGAGATTTCAAAGAATTTTAATTGCTCTTTTGAAAGTGCATCAAAACTTAACAGTGAGACTGTCTTGGCAGGAACTTTAAAGCGCCACAGTTTTCAGAAGCGAAAATTTGAGGGTTTTTTTTTCCTTCTTCTTTTTTTCTCCTTGTGCAGTTTGCTTGTGAAGCAGAGCACACCATTCACTAGCTGGTTCCTATTATTAGCAGCAAACTTATTTTTACACAGAAAGCATACTGAATCACTACTCAGCCTCTTGGCTAAGATCAAGTGTAGTATCTGTTCTTATCAGTTTAGTATCTGATGCATCCTTTGTTGGACCAAGTCCAGAGGAGGGCCACGAGGATGATCAGGGGACTGGAGCACCTCCCGTATGAAGACAGGCTGAGAAAGTTGTGGCTGTTCAGCCTGGAGAAGAGAAGGCTGCGTGGAGACCTCATAGCAGCCTTCCAGTGTCTGAAGGGAGCCTGTAAAGGTGCTGGGGAGGGACTCTTCATCACGGACTGTAGCGACAGGACAAGGGGTAACGGGTTAAAACTTAAAGAGGGGAAGTTCAGGTTAGATATAAGGAAGAAGTTCTTTACTCTGAGGGTGGTGAAGCACTGGAACAGGTTGTCCAGAGATGTGGTAAACGCTCTATTCCTGACAGTGTTCAAGGCCAGGTTGGATGGAGTCTTGGGTGACATGGTTTAGTGAGAGGGGTCCCTGCCCATGTTAGGGTGATTGTAACTAGATGATTTGGAGGTTCTTTCCAGCACTGACTATTCTACGATTCTATAAATATATCTTTTTTGACTGTCCCTTATTGTCTCTGAATTACACAGCTTACATAGTGGAATGTCTTCCAAAGACAAAACTTCAGCAGTATGGAAATAAGAATGGACTGGCTGTTGCTCCTTGCCTATGATTTTGCAAATTATCTTGAAATTACTTGTCATGCCTGGAAGCAAGCTGAGTGACAGAAGAGCCAAGATGTTAGGAAATGTCAGGGGATAAATGATTTATATTTGCTATTTCTCTTTTTTTTTTTTTTTTTCTTCTTTTTATCCATCTGAAACAGACATAGCTTTGAAAAGTGCTTTCATACACTGTGCCCTAGTCTACTGAATATTGATTTTTAGATCTGTAAATCAGAAAAAAGTACTACAAGGAAACCCAGGGGGAAAAAGAACACAGCCCTCTAAAATGCTAGAAGGCATCCAGAGCCCTTTTTGCTGCACAAAAACTTTGCAAGATCAAGGACAATTAAGTCAAGAGGAAGCTGGAAGAAATATGCAAACTGCTCAAAAGCAAAACTATTACCCAATGGGAATATACTTTAAAGGAACATGGAACACTCTCTAAATAGTGAAGTCGTTGGTTAATTATAAGTTACTTATTTTAGGAGATACTCAAATTTCATGTCTTAAACTGGCAGTCAGAGTAAACAATTATCTTTCACTATGAATTAATTCAACTAAGGAATCGAAGTCAAACCTAAATCTTTGAAGATTTTATGCTTCAAAAATAAAAGTCAAGGTGTTTTTTTTCCTGGATATGAGAAACATAACACCTGGAAATTCTTGCTTACTTCTCACAGTCTCCCAGCATCTCTGTTTTGTCATTTGTACTCTTTCTCCACCTCCAGTCAGGAATAAAAGCTTCTAATCACACAGCATTTTTATCTCACCACCTCCAGTAGTAAGCTTTTTTTCTGCCAGGTTTGATTCCCATATAAATGCACTTTTTAACCATGTGATAAACCTATCACTGATGTAGTTGCTTTTTATCCAGTATTACAGCTGTGAGTGGGTGGTGACAGCTACAGCCTGTATTTTTCTGGAAGTAATTTCAGCATAACTTTAGGGGATATTTGAGCAGATATGTTAAGAGGACTTTTGAATTTCCTTCATAGTAGAAAAATTTTATATGCGTCTTGGCCTACTGCCCAAAGTCTCAGCTGGAGAAGGAAAGGCTGTATATACTGCACTTTCATTACCTTCAGAGGGAGTATACATCCTTCCATGCCAAGCAATAAAGGTAGAAAAACTTTCAAGAGAGTCACAGTTTTATATATCAGGGAGTTAGTTCTGTTCCCTAGATTCAAATAATTTAAAGCAATAAAACCTATTTTTAATTCAGAGTTGATGTTCTATTTAATGGCACACAGAGAAATAACTTTTTCACATTTTTTCCTTCGAGCTTTTCTTTTTTTTTTTTTTTTCCAAACTATATGCAGCACTCATAAGCTGGGGAAGGAATTAAAAATCCTAAAATTGTTACATCAGCACAGCATTGTCATTTGAGGGTTTGCCTCTGCTTTCCTCCAAGCTATCTGTAGTACCCTGGTTGATCTCAGAAGTTGAACTGAGAAGCCTCATGCTTGGTAACCACACATTTCTTCACTCTTACCGTATTTGAATAAATCACAATGTCTGAAGCAAAATATACATAACTTGGTTTCAACTTTGAGAGACAGAGACATCTATACTGTTGAGAACTAATGGAACTAAACTACAGAACACAAACTTCCAATTTCTTGAGTTTTTATCTGTCTCCAAATTTGATGTTGATCAAGGCTGGACAAGAGAGATCCATGGCATCATGGCTTGTAGGAGCAGAACTTTATTGAACTATTACTTTCTCTCAAAATTAATCAAACTAACGTATGTCGACACGGGCATATACTAGCTTTATTCCTTCAGAATGTGTAAAATATGTTTTAAAGAGGAAATCTGTATTATACTTGGCAAACATTAGTTTCATTGGTGAGGAATTTCACACTTTACTGGAAGTAGAAATGCAGATATGGCAAGACTTTTAGATTATGTGTAAGTATGAACATCTCTTTCACAATCTATAAGCTGGAAATACACCTTCATTATCTGTTAGTGTCTAGTTCAATGCTATTTCTTTTATTCTCATTTTTTTATTTACTGTAGAAGGCTGAAAACTTGTTTCTTTTCAATTCTCAAGTAATTAAAAGAAAAATATGATTCCTAATCTTCTGCATGAATCATAGGCCAAGAGGAGCTAAGGACTTTCCACACAGCAGTTAGTTCCTGGTTTTCTGCTTCCTGTATGGACGACTAAATGCAGCTCTCAACTGTACCAGTAGGCATGAAAAGGTTAAAGCAAATTTTTATTTGTAAAACAGGAAACAAAAAGACAGCAGGGCAACACTTTCTCTTAGCAATGATATTTGGTAAAAACAAAGTAAACTTGTTAAGGAGGAGGGTGTGCATAGAAAAGCAGGACAGGACATGCTTTCCAGCATGTTGCCTCCTGTAAAACGTTTCACAGAAGTCCTTCTAAATCCTGCAAAACTTCAAGGTAAAAATTCTAATCAAGACTTTATATTACATTTTAAAAATAACTTTGCTGACAAGTTTTAGCATCCAAACTATTAGAATTGGGTATTTTTAATCTGGATGCCTCTTTCCTTTTTTTCTTCCTTTTTTTTTTTTTTTTTTTCAGATATAGACTGAGCCCATAAAACAGCAGGTTCAATCAAAAGGAAAGGTGTGAAGCACAAAAATGAAATACACTCTAATGCAGAGCTTCCAGTATTGGAATGCATCACTGCAAGACACCAATAAAGCTCCGAATTTAAAACCGTAATTCAACAAAGACGAGAACATTTAAGAAGAAAGAAACTTCACACAGAAAAGTTTAGGATACTTTGTATTCCAACCAAAGACAGCTTAACAGAATCAAATATCATTGATTACAAAAGGAAAATATATTCTGCAGAGGTATTTTCAAAATTCAGATTTAAGGCTCAATAAGAACAGTCACTGGAAAGGCCAAACCTGGTAGTCAAGGAAATTCATCACAACATACATTTATTAGAAGATAGTTTATTGCCAACAAATACAAAATTGTTGATCTCATCCCCTGATGTCTCATTTTAAAGACAAAGCTTTATCTTCACCACTTATAAACACCTGCAAATTGTAAAAAAAACTAAAACAAAATGAAAAATTGCAACAATAAATTAAGAAAAAGAAAAGTAGGAGGAAAGCCCAACCTAGCAAGGAGAAAAGGTATTAGAAGCAACAGACAAGTTATGAAGTGGAATTGAAGTATCACATTATGTTTTACTTCCAAGAGAAGTTTGGGAGGTTTGCACAAGAAATAAAATAGCAGCAAAGAAAAAAGGGCAAGTACAAGTGCATTTGTGCCCCACTGGAACGTATTCTCATTAACCAAAACAGTAGTACTCATCAGAATCAATTTTGGGTTGCTTATGCAGAGGCTGTGAGTCCTCCATAGTAGAAGTATCACTGAACTTGTCCATATCTGAAGGAGTGTTGTGACCCGGGACATCATCCACTAAGGTGTCCAAATAACTCCCCACTGATATTCCATCCAGTCCATCACTACAGTCTTGTAAACTGTTACAGCTGCCGTGAAGGGATGTCTCCTGACTTTCCAGCAAGCTGCACAGGCTGCCACTCAAACTGCTACCTCTGCTGGCAATGGTCTTCTCTTCAATAATCCACTTGATTGATTCAATACTTTCATTGATGATGAGTAGCTGGCGCATAAGCTTCACATCAGTGGCTCGGAGATTAACCTACAAGGCAAAAGTGATTTTAGAAATTACTCATTTTCTTCAAAATCAAAATCTAAATAATGAGAGCTGGAGGCAATGAATGTGTTAAAAAAACACACAAAAATATCCACCTTCCACATTTAGGACAAATACATTTAAATAATTAGGAAAAGAAAAAAAAAAAGCAAACCTATTGCTATACTAATGCTATGCTTCCAATGAAGTTGAAGTGGGAGTCTGATTGGACTACACAAGCAGTTCATTAACACGAACACTAGTCAAAGACAAAACTTGTACACACAACAGTACAATGCCATTTATATAAGAAGCACACCTGCTATGACAACTCTAGTGGATAGCTTTTTGCTATTCACAGAAGTAAGACAAACCCCATTTCCATTTACAACTAGTCTAGGCTACTCAGCAGATCCAGGTAGCTGAGTATTCACCCTAAACTACCCTTATTTTATGTATATTTGGGTAATCTAAAATTTTCAGATGTGCATAATTTGGAAAAAGATTTGTGGCCTTGCAACTTTATTCACCCTACCCCTCAGTTTAGGTTGCAAACTGCTGTATAAGCATCTGAGTGCTGAAATACTGAATTTACTGAAACTGTAAACCTGAAATTATTTAAACCCATGAGTTGAAGATTATGAGTTCACCATCAACCACTTATTACAGATTAACAAAAAGAGAAACAATTTGCAAAAAATCACCAAACCTAAATAAAAAATACACATTAAGAACAAAGTCTTACTTTCCAACTTAGTTGTGGTGCTGATGCACACACAGAGAACTGTTAACTATAAAGCACAATGGAATATTACAGTGCTGCATTTCACAGATATGAAGTTAACTGACTGCATGTTTTCCTTAACAGCCACTTTATAACCTACTTTTTTACTCAAATTTCCACAATGAGATAGACACATAAAGGTGATCCCCAAAAGGTTTATTTAATGTTTTTTTTTTTCTTTTCATCTGAAACATCACAAGCTGTGATGTTATCACAGCCTATCACAAGTCAATAAAAATCTGTGCGACCTCCTAGTCATCACACAAGTGAAAGTACTAAAAAGGCAGTCTGAAAAACTGAGGAAGTTTCTGGGTTTGACCAAGTGTGGAAAGCCAGAAGCTACTTCCACCCATACTGTGATAAGATAATGCTGGTTTGTGACGTTTCCAACAGCACCTCAGGACTACTGAATGTTTGACATCACAGTACACTTCCAGTCTCATCACTTCCACAGTAGGACCTTTACCTAGATGAACTTTTGTCACAGTGTCAGCATAGGGGATGCATGCTTAAAACCACTGGGAAAAAGATGCCACTCATTTCAGATTAACTCACAGGGATACCACGTCTAGCATGTAATTTGTGTCATATTTTATCCATGTTCTTGCATCTTTTAATTGTACTAACCAGCATACTTGATGCAGATATGTCATTCTTAATACTTAAACATTTAGAAAATACTTTCTTTTGTATGCAATTTGAGAATACTTCTTGACAAAAATGTGTGCCATTATATCTAATATATGCACATATACTGCATCCTTTTCTTCCATAGGGTGCTAACATCTTAAATTCTAGATTATTAATTCAAGAAAGACAATATGGTATATTGAATATTTGAATATCTTCAGTCAATTAAGA
Source organism: Psilopsiagon aurifrons (assembly GCA_025447955.1). Classification (NCBI taxonomy): domain Eukaryota; kingdom Metazoa; phylum Chordata; class Aves; order Psittaciformes; family Psittacidae; genus Psilopsiagon; species Psilopsiagon aurifrons. Next base: position 18,041 of record JAOEHY010002402.1, on the reverse strand, counting down.
AATAAGGAAGAAAATAATGAAGATCTGTGATGCCAGACTACAGACATTTTGTACTATTCTCCAAGTCCACAACTGTTACACAGAAATACAGCACCTGTATTGTTCATACACAACGAACTGGGATGGAATCACTATCCTCAGGAAGCAAAGACTATATCTTGTTTTGCAAGAGTACAATCTGGACATGGTACTTTCCTTACACAAATACCATTTTCTCAATATCCTAAATTACAGCGACACAGTACAGTTTTTTAAAAAGCTATTTTTATGTATTTTTATTCTGTTAAGATACTGCAGAATACTGTACTGGTTCTAGCTGGGATGCTTCATAGCAGCCAGTATGGCACTATGTTCTGTATCTGTGATTAAAACAGCATTGATAGCATACCACTGTGTCATCTGATGTCGAACAGTGTTTGCACAGCATCAAAGCCTTTGCTATTTTCCACTCTGCTCTGTCATCAAGTAGGCTGGAGTTTGGAAAGATGTTTGGAAAGAACAAAGATGCGGCAGTAGACCAGAAATGACCAAAGGGATATTCCCTGTCATATAACGTTGTGCTCAGCAATAAAATCTGCAGGCTTAGTCTTTCAAATGCAAACATTGCTTGGGGGTTGGCTGGATATCAGTCTGCTGGTGGGAGATGGTGACTGACTTTGCATCACTTGTTTTTTTTTTCTTTATTTCCTTGACTTTTTAAACTGCCTTTGTTATAACCCATGAGTTTTTTCTCACTTTTCTTCTTCCAATTCTTTCCTCTATCCCACTGGAGGGAAGAGGGAAACAAGTGAATAGACAGTGATTGCTTAGTTGCTGGCCAGGGTTAATGCAACACTAACACAGTATCATAGAATCACAGAATAGTTAGGGTTGGTGTATTTCAAACTTCGCTAGTAACAGACTGACATATGCGTTCCCAGTCTCCTTCCCCAGTCCCCAGAATGACTTTTGAATTATCCTCAATCTAGTATCACAGGATTTAACATAGCCAACCAGGTACTGTGCAAAACAGCTTTACAATTCAGTTTTAACAATACCGTCTGTCATTGTTACAGATATGAGGTTCTGAAAACAGACTGACCATTTTGTAACCCTCCTCTCTCAAGCCAGTTCCTCTATTCCCACCCATAAATCACTATAAACTATTTGCGCAGCAACTAGACTGCCATGAAAGCAGTAAATTACCCAACTACTCAAATGCAACTACAGACTTTAGCAACTTGCTTATGCAAGCTCAGAGACAGCAAATTTCCCAAAAGACTGATTAAGGAAATGTTTAACCGAGCTAGCTCCAATACCTTTCTAATGAAACAGTCCCTTTTAGATTAAATAGACATGGCAAATATTTCAGATTCAGTTCACAGAAATATCTATTTTGTTGCTGTTCTAAATACACCCACAGCTTCAAAATTTCTGTGGAACAGCCTTAATGGGAGTAAATTTTGCATTCCAGTGTACTGGAGTCCTCCTCCTCCAAGCTACCATGTTGTCCCGAGTCTCACATATTAAGATTTTCCTAAAGCAAACATTAAAAAGTAGTCCACCAGATGCCATCTTTAAGAAGGATTACTTTATCATCTGCTTGATAACATATAAATGTCACTGCGACATTTCTTGCCTCTTATCTGCTTTAGCCCAAACACAATCACATTGGTTCATATGCACTTACATAGCTGCAACTCGTGTAACTGCTGGAGTAAAGAAGTAATTCCCAAGACGGTTCAACTAAAGGGACTAACCACAATAAAATCTCATCACGTTTGACAGCTCAGTTCCTAATGTACAGGAACAAGTGCACTGCATTCCAGAAATAATCTGAACAGAGTGCATCATAGCTAATGCAGGTATTTCAGAACAGTCTCTGTTCTGAGTGAAGCTCCTTTTTGAATTAAAGGTAGAGCACCACACCACCAGAGTGAAGGTGTATGTGAGCATTTATCAGTCCTCAGCACAAACTTGAGGTTTACAGAGGAAACGAGCTGTGACAAGACTGAAAAAGCAATTCTGCTTACAGGTAAGTTTTTATATCTTTTTGCTTAGTTTGCATATTCACAGTAGCACAGGTCCCCAGGAAGGATCACAAATGCTTAACATCGGCTATTCATGGCAAGAGAAAAGAATGAAATTAAAGCAACAGCATCTTTCAATTAATGCAGTCTAGCAGCATAGGTGGACAGAACAGATTAGTGTTCAGACACAACAGATCATCAGATATGTAAGGGAAAACTGGCCTAAACACCTCTCTGTGCCTCCCTCTCTCTCACACTGGTTGTTCTAACAAGGTATTTCTTCCTTGTACTACCCTATCTTATGGTCTTCCATAATAACTTGTGCAACACAGTGATAATTTATTCAAGAGAATTCTCATATATACAAACACATGGACACCTGTGTATATGTATGTATACACAGATATATACAGATATTCATCGTTTTTTTATATAAAGAGTGTTTTCCAAAAAAGGACTTGACTAAGATATTGCTTTTAGACTAAAACTCTTAGTGACCTGGGCTGTTAACAAAGACAATTATCACTTCCTGGTAGTCACTCAAAATAGTGCATTAGCTGTCCCTAGTCTGGTCACTTATTTCTGGCTTCCAGTCACCTCCAAACACAGAGGGTCCCCTTCCCCTTCAAAAATGACAAAGCTAAATATTCTGTTCAATATATCATTTTAATCTGTCAAAGATGTCTGCAACTCTAGTGCCTTTCTGCAGATTACTTTCTTGTAGATTCCTGGGGTCACATGCTGCTGCTGCTGCTTATTTTAACTACAAGAAGTCTGCAAGGATTTTACTGATAATCCTAAAGTGTGGTCGGAGGAAAAGATACTCCTATGTTTATTTAAAATATATGAGCTTCATTTTTTTTCACAGCACCTTGAAGTTGTGTGCTGTAAAGAGGCCACTAGGAAAAGGAAATAAAATTATTGAGCCTGAATAACAAGGCATTTCCTTCAAGGCAGATCTTTCAGGTAGAGCACAGTGAAATAAATCGCTACAAGATACAAAATCTTAAACTTACAAGTTAGTGGATTCAGCGTACTATTTAGGCCACTCAGCTCAGAAGTTCTGCTCTGCATAGGATCTTAAGCAGGACTCAGGACACTGATGTAGTGTTGGCAGCTATGGAATCCATGTTTTGAAAGCAGTATTATTTTTGATAGATATGCCACAATAAAAAGAAGTTGGATGGAAACAGTAGCAAAATATGGTACCACACTGAAAAACACTCAAGAGGTTCAGCACATGATCAGTACTGTGGAAGAGAATTAGCACATGAAGAGTTAGATGATATGGACCCTGGACAGCTCTAGTGCCCAGTTTACAAACAGAATTTCAACCAGTAGAATCTTTCCCTCCTCATCATCATCAGCCAAAGAGATGCTTGTGATTACTATGGTTTAGGAATATTAATGCTACTGCTGTTTTCTAGGGTGTGTCAGAGACAGCTTTCTACTTTTCCATTCAATTTCATTTATTTCCTATGTCATTCAGGTTGAACAGCTTCATAGCTATTAAGTTATACCTACTTATCCTTTGCTTTATTAAAGGCAGATTACCTCAGTTTTCCATGGAGTAATGAATTCCAAGAATTCACTTGAGATGTAATAAAACCAACCAACCAATCAACCAAACTCCTCTACCAATCTATGTCTAAATAACAATTTAGTTTGGATTCTGAGAAGTCTCTTTCTTCACAAAAGCTAACTTTATTCTACTTTCTCCCGGTGTTATTTTTGCTATTGCAAACACTGAGTAATAATTTTTAAAGTAACTAAAAATACTAATTCCCAAGGAGAAAGGAAAGGGTATGAAAAATCAAACAAACATTGGTTGGCAATTATGAATTATTTGAGTCTTAAGAAGATACAAATTTGTAAGCAAATATAAAAGGATACAAAACTCATCAGTAAAACCTCATCAAAAAATTCTGTAAGAGAATATACATGACACGTTAAAAAGAATAGAAGCAATGTATTCAAAATCCAAAATTCAAAACATTTCACAAGCATTATTCAATTGGAGTCACTGAGCTACCACATCTACAGTAGGGATGAGTGTGATCACACACACAAGCTTTGTTTATTAAGCAAGCACCACAAAGCATGAAGCATGCCACTTGAAGGTTAGGAAGCTCAGAATATCGTTAAAACAGCTTTTTAGCATCAGTGAGTAAAATAAATGCTTTCTTTTCCATTTAACATGTCTAAAATATAACCACAAATGATAGATGAAGAACAATGTGTGCTCCTTAAACACACTGAACAATTAATAGGCTGTGCATGAGCTTCACAGTACTTTAATTAGCACATATGGATGATGTTAAACCTCTTCAAGCCTACTTCAAAACTGCCCCATTGATTGAGGATGGTTGCACTGCTTTCTTCATGTAATTAAGCCACTTTGGGCAATGTTATTTCAGGATCAAGATGAAAAAGCAGAATACCTAGACTAACTTCTGAATTTGAATGCAATCTTCAGCATCACCTGTCAAAAAGCCAGGGAGCTTTTATGTTGCAGAGCATAAGAGCACAGGTTTACTACCTGTGCTGGAGGGGATCACCTAGGCGCAGGTGGATCTGTGCTTGTGGAATGCTCCATGTCCATGTTTTTTGTGCCTCTGGTTTCTTTCAGCATGGATTTATGGGGCATTTTGGAACATTTGCTGGAACATTTTCCCATTTCTTTCCCTATGTTTTCTAGGCTTGTGGCAATTTTCAGACAACGGAGTACATACAAAAGCTACAAATACAAAAGCTAGATTTTTGTGAGCCATGGTTGATTTGCAGTTGCAGTTTGCTGATCTAGCTTATTTCTACAAGTTGAGCAAGTCACACTGACCTTTCTCAGCCATACTTCCATGATGAGTCACAATAAAAACATCGTAGCAGGTGACAGAGGTTATCTTGACTGCTTAATTTTTGCCTTCTTTTACAAAATATTTATATTCTTACTTCTCCTGAAGGCTCCAAAACTGTTAAAACCCTCACTGTAGATTTCTAGGCAGCATTCACTACAATTACTGAAGTCCCAGCTGTTCAGAAAGTGAGCAGTCACTAACTCTTCAGCTTCTGTCAGCACCCTTGACTTTGCTAGTTTAAAACCCTCTAGCCTACTCATGACCTTGTTTCAACCTGCTGCAGTCCCAGCACAATCCTGCACCAAACACACTAAGTATTTCTACAGGTCCTTCTGTGCAATTTGGCTGCAACACAACTTTGTGAACAAATGAAACACAACTTTGTGCTTTCTAACTGGGAAGAGGAAGAGAGGCAGTGTGACTTCACATCAGCAAGAAAACGATTCTCCTGTAGCAGAGCTTACCATTAGCTAAAGCAAGGAAGTGGGCAGGTCTGATCTGAGCCACCACCTGAATAATCAGGAGGCAGAGCAACTTTATAAGGGAGCAAGTTAGCACAGTAAGCAACTGAGTGTAAATATATTAATGAATATTTCTAAGGAAATTTCTTGCAAGTTCTATGAGCAAAATATTATGGCAGTCTGGTTATCCTCTGGTATAGGAAATTACAGTATCGGTGATTTACAATTCTCTTACAACACTCTGTTTTAATACATAAATTTTTTACATACTAATTGATCCCCTTCAGACTTACCAGGAAAATGCATACCACCAAGTTGTGCAATGATTTAATTACATTATCTCCATAACAAAATAGTGGATCTCAAAGACTTTTTCTATCTCCCTAAAATATGGATGATCCTTTTCTTTGGCATATCTCTGGTCAGCTTGCTGTTTACATTTTTAACTAGTAAAATCTCAATGATTTTGATGATTGATTCACTCAGTACAGTACAGTTGTGGGGTTTCGGTTTCTGTTTTATAAGATCACACTATTTGAGGTCTCTTGTATGCTTAACTGTAACACGAAATTCTCATGGGGAAATATTTTTGTTGTTGTTCATTTTATTGCAATTTTTTGGCTATCTCTTTAATTTACTGTGAAAAAATGACAGTTTAAATACCTATTAAGTAGACATGACAGTTATTATTGGACAGGAACGTGCTATACATCAGAGAGCAAGCAGCAAGAAAAAAGTAAAGGTTCGTTAGTTAAGCCCCTATCTCATCACTTCCTGCCCAAATAAAAAATGCTAAATCAGCTTTTTAAATATGGATGCACTATAGAATTCAGAGACAGAAACATCCAGCCCCAGGAGTATGAATGAATATAAAAGGAAAGTTTACAAAAGAGTCCTGATTATTTTAGAGCTTAGACAAATGAACAAGAAAGGGAGCAGTGAGGAAATGCTGGGGTTTGAGAAGAGTAAATAGGTTCTAATACGATGGGAAGTTTTCACTGCGTGTTTCCAAGTATCTCATATTGCTGTCATAAAAAGAAGCATCTGACTTAATAAACGTATCTACTATGACAAAAGTGAAAATGTCCAGAAAAATCCATAGCAGGGACTCACATATGTAGACAGGCAAGATAATACCACTGCAAATATTCGGGTCAATATTCAGTGCTAACAATTGCCTGCAGGCATCAGAAAGTGTTACTGCTAACAGAAGATCACAGCATCACTCTAATGTGCTCTGGACACCAGTCACAGCACAAAACTGTGTCTTCCTCACCAACACGAGGCAGCACTGGGGCTGAACAGCAACATCTACATTTATTTTTTTGCTGGGTTTCACACTCTGCCTTACTTAAGTTTCTCTTGACCAAAACATGTTCTTCAGAATGCCATGCAAAAAAAACAGAAAACATATCTGTTAATTTATGAATCAAGTTTGACTAATGAGCACTCCAGACCTGCTCGTCCCTTTAAAAATGAATGGGTTTTAATACTGGCACTGTGGGAGTACATTTAAAAGCCTGGAACTAAAAAGTCAAAGAAGATCCAGTTTGAACATGTTGTTTTTACCAAGACAACAGTGTTCCTTGCTCATTTTTAAAAGGAAAACAAACAAACAAAAAACCCAACCCAACCAAAACCAGAAACAAAGCAACAAAACACCAACAAACCAACCAACCAACCAAAAAAAAACCCCAAAACCAAAACCAAACCAAACTAACTTTTCCATTGTCAGAACTAAGACATGACAATGTTACTTCTGAGGACAAATTTGAACTTTCTTGAAGTTCAAGCCTGCTTTTGCAATACCAGCTCTGTGAATTGAATTCAGAGTGGTCACTGTGAGCTACCTCATCTGCCTATGGGGAAAAGAGCAGCTGCGCCTCGACTGCATTGCTCCAGTCACAGCAGCTAGTGCTAGGAGTTAACAAAGGAGTATGCAAATTTCACGGACAACTGAAGTTTAAGAAAATTACTGTTGCTTTGACAAGCTTATGGTACTGCTCTTTTCTTGCAAAGAGGCCTTCTCCTCTACTGCTGCACCATTTAGTTTCCTCCTACAAACCTTACAATCGCAAGAACCAGCTACAGGCCACCACTTGAGACTTAAAGTATTTCAGTGTACGGCACAATTCTTCCACAATGCATGGATAGCCCATTAACTGTGACAGTCATTGAGGTGACCCTGTGAAGGCAAAATGCATTTGTAGTTACGGATCAGGAAAAGTCATCTAAAAGTTATCACTCTGGCTTTGTGCTCACTCCTCATAACTGTATAGTTTTGAGAAGACTAGAACAACAGTCTATATCAGAGACATTGTAAAACTCCTTGAATGACTTCTCCACTTTGTCATATTTTTGTGCAGATACATCCAAATACTGTGATTCAGAAAAACCTCCCAACCATGAAAAGGTTTCTTCAGTACCAAACTACATAAAAACACTACATTGCCACTATTTTATCATTATGTATTTTATTTTCAACATACATCATTTGGCTTTGCCCAACAGTCTGTATTAGCAGCCAAACTTGCAGAACAAATTCAGGTTTGCAACGAGGCTGGAACAGTCCTTCTCCAGGCATGCTCCCAAACTTTTTTGGAAGAAGTGACAAACCAATTGTAAGATCCTTCTTACATAGAAACGCTTCACAGTTTCCTCCTTGCTGACAGAACTGTTTTTCCTAGTCATTCGTAATTATCTGAAGGGTCAAAGTCAGAATCTCAAGCTTTATAGACTAAAAAAATCTTTTCAGAACCCAGTATAAAGAGGGTCACATCCAATGTCTGCTATGTCGCATAACCACACAAGTTACAAAAAGCAGTACAACCATTTCAAATAGATTTTTTTCTTTAAACTATGCCTTCCTACAGAAAAAAAATAATACTCAGAAAAATGAAAAGCAACAGAACTGTTCTATCTTTGCTTCCACCTTGGGAGCTGGGAAACACTCAGCACATTTGTTACAAAATAATTGTATGACTGCTTCCTTCCCTGCATAGAGAGAAGAAAGTTTCATGGCCAAAGCAGCAATGCAGTAAAATGACTATCTGTACGGAAGCATTTTAGTCATGAATTCAACTGATATCTAATAACAATGAACAAAATTACAAATTAAGCCAGTAGAGTGTTTATAAAATCTGAAATTCTCAGTAGCCAAATAGCAATTTAACATTGAATTACCGGCACTAAATGCTTTAGCTTCATCTGGCATTGCACTGCACTCAGCTTGGCCTTAGAGTAGTGAGAAGAGTTTGTTTTACACCATGGCAAATGAAACATTCACATAACTTCTCCTAGCAGCTTAGCTAGTTTGTGTTTCCTGTTAATTAACAAATGTGCCATACCATTCCCCTGACAAAACATAAGTATTAAGAAATGCCAGATTAGCTCAAAGGGAAGAGAAGGATTAGATTGCTGAGACTACGGTTGCACAGCTGTGCCAGTATTGCACATCTCCATGCTCATGGAAGCTCTGGGCGAGGTTGCATACTTTAAAACCTGACATATAAATATCCCCTAGTGTCCTTTCCCTACATCCTCTTATGGAAAGAGGGAAGCCTTCTTTGGTGCAGCTTCAAGGGGAGAATCCTCAGACACATTTTATTCCACATGCTCATCCACAGCACTGGAACACAACACAGGACATTTCTAAAATAACTGACCATCCAAATATGCCTCTAGATTTGAAAACACTGAGCTGTATTGTTTATACTTTTCAAAGCTGTGACTCTCTAGATATATTCTGGACGCTTAATTTTGGCCATTCTTCAGACTAAGGTTCCTTCCAGATGGTTGCCATGAACACTTCCCAACACAGTTAAGCATTTCTTGATGCTTGCAAAACTGGTCAGGTACATAGATGAACAGCTTTTCAGAACCTGAGCCCTTTATAGGACCACTGGTCACTTTGGACAGAACCCAGCTATCACCAGAGCCAAAGACAGACATGGTAAGATACCCACTGACAACTAAGATGTAAATGACTGATGACAAAGACAAATTATGTTAAAAACTGTGACAGGTCTTTGAGCTAAAATCAGCATCCATGCCCATGGCACACGTGTTGTATCTAGATGATCTTTTAAGGTCCTTTTCAACCCAAAACATTCTGTGACTCTATCCAGTGACAAGGATATTCCAAAACTGTGCTTGAAAACAACTACAGTACGTACAAGGCCACAGGACAGCATGACAGAACAGCTCAAGTCACCTGGATGTTTCCTAACAAGAACATCCAGCTTCTCATTTTCCTGAAAGACTGAAACAGATGATCTTTTGAGAGCCCTTCCAACCTGGGCTATTCTATGAAGATCATGCTGCTCTGCTGACTTCATCAGAAAATTTGTAATAGATATGTAAGACTTAAAGAAGGTGGGTGTCCTGGGTTCAACAGTAGCAGCCATTTTTTCTCCTGCTGGTGCAGCGCTGTGTTTTTGCCTTTCAGCCTGGGCACAGCGCTGATAATACTGATTTTTTTAGTTGCTTCTCAGTAATGTTTACTCAGACCAAAGACCTTCTGAGTCTCATGGTCTGCCAGGGAGGAGGGGAAGCCGTGAGGAAGCAGAGACAGGACACCTGACCCAAACTGACCAAAGAGGT
>JAOEHY010002401.1:0-11157 GCA_025447955.1 Psilopsiagon aurifrons | reverse complement strand
AGGAGCAGAGGGAAGAAAAAGGGGGAAGTGAGTGAACAAACTGCGTGGCTGATTTATGGCTTAAACCACGACAGAATTTTATGACCATCAAATGTGATGCACACTTACTGTTACTTCTTAAAAATATATAGCCTGTGCTAGGAAGATTTACATTTAGAGGTGAGAAGAAATTTGTTGCTATTTTTAAGACAGAACTGAGTTACAATGTAATTTGTGAGTTTCAGTATGAAAGTTTGAATGTTTTCCTTTTACCTTTATATTTTTGCAACTAGTTTTATTTCTAGATAAATCTAATACTTCTGCCTATTTCTGATGGATCATTAGACATTGTTGGAGTTACCCTTTAAAGATACAGTACGGTTGCTATAGTTGTGGGCTTCAAATATATGTGAAAGCCTGATTGATTTGTTCATCAGCTCATACATGATGCTAATTGGGCATCATGATTCCACAGTGAGTGACAAATTCTTATGAATCATATCCATCTATGACATAGGAGCTCACCAGTTTTCATATTAACTATTCAGTTGGCTTATTAGTAAGTAGATAAATTTAATTCCTCTCAAATGAATTTAAACAGCAACCAAAAATTGAAATTTATTCATTGGAGTATTAAGGGCAAAAAAGATTTTTTAGAAACTGACAAAAAAAAAAAATTATTATGAAATATTTCTCTACCTATATGTCAAATGCTACACTGAATTAATATGCTGAAGAGAGTCTGAATGCTCAGCCCATCTTCCTTTTTCAGCTTCCCTTTCTGTTTGTAGGCTGAGAAAACAGCATGGGTTCTTGTCCTAGAACTGAACAAAATCTTTGTCAGAACAGTCACTATCACAGGAATTTCAGGTGCTTGTCTTTCTTATGCAAATGCAATGGCCTACAGTAACTATTTAACTATATTCAGAGATTGCTTCTGCATGTGACTATCTCAGGGGTCTCAGTACATTTGTTTCCATACGGTACTACCAAATGGAAATGATGGATGAGGGTTTTTTTCCTTTAGTTGCACAGCTGCATCTCTGGTATCAGAAATTTGGCTAGTTCCAGAAGACTGCAAGAAATTGTATCTATACGATCTATTACAATAAATGCAGTATTTTTCAAGATATAAAACAACGTGCACAGGTAAGATGGTCTTGCTTCCTGTTAATGAACTACAAATTGGATGAAACTGTGTATTCTGTGTGCACAGTAGCTTCCACTTGTCTCTGAACTACACTTAGGGTGGGCCAGAATCCTCAGGACAGCCTGCTTCCAGCCAAGTTTGTTAAGAACTTTTTCTCATCTCATTTTGAAAAGGAGACTTTTTTTCTAAGACCAGCCAGAAGAATGAATTGGTACTAGACACAAAGATGCAGAGGTTATATAGTCATCCAGTTTCTACTGGTGTTAGATTTGTTGTGCTTCCTTTGCTTCTCCTTCATGAAACAGTGATACAGAACAGCAAGCTTTTCATCATATTTCCCAATAGTTAGTCTTCTTTTCTTGGTTTGACCAAGAGTTGCTTTTTAAAGAGTTAGTCCATGCTGGAAAGAACTTGATTAGGGTACTAACTCTAACCTACTATCTGTGGAGCAATCAACCTCCTTTGCCATTATTTCAGCATCTGCCTTCATTGCCTACAAAATACTGTGAGAGCTCCCTATAAAGCAAAACTGACCCCAGGGTAACAGAATAATTTCTTTTTTTTTTTTTTTTTTTAATACATTCTTCAGCCCATGACTGCATTTCGTACAGCTTTATGACATGGCAGAAACATTTCTTGTTTTCGATCATATGACAGAGGCAGAATAGCCTTGATTGGTTTGTTGCTTTTTTCTGTAATTTTTGCATGATATTACAATGAAGGCATGTTTGATTCAAAAGTGTTTTGGTCTTGATTCTTTTATAGTTTCTAGAACTTTCCAAGTTAGGGCAATTTCATAAAAACAGAAGCTCTGTGTGTTGACTGGTGCACTATAAGAGTTTATACATATGATGAGATAGGTGTCATGACAGTAGCACAAATCATAGAATCATAGAATGGTTTGGGTTGGAAAGGACCTTAAAAGCATTTAGCTCCGACCCGCTACCACAGGCAGGGATCCTTCTCACTGGAGCATGTTACCCAAAACTCTATCCAATCTGGCCTTGAACACTGGTAGGGATGGAGTACTAATCACTTCTTTGGGCAGCCTGTTCCAGTGCCCCACCACCGTCACAGTGAAGAACTTCTTCCCTATATCTAACCTGAGCTTCCCCTGTTTCAGTCTGAACCCATTACGCCTTGTTCTGTTGCTACAGTCCTTGATGAGGCGTTCCTCTCCAGCATCCTTGTAGGCCCCCTTCAGGTACTGGAAGGCTGCTATGAGGTCTCTACACAGCTTCTCTTTTCCAGGCTAAGCAGCCCCAACTTTCTCACCCTGTCTTCATACCGGAGGTGTTCCAGCCCCCTGATCATCCTCATGGCCCTCCTTTGGACTTGCTCCAACAGCTCCATGTCCTTCTTATTCTAGGGACACCAGAACTGCCTCTCTACTCCAAGCGGGGTCTCATGAGAGCAGAGTAGAAGGGCAGGATCACCTCCTTCTACCTGCTGGCCACACTCCTTTTGCTACAGCCCAGCACATGGTGTCTGGTCTGCAAGTGGACACTGAAGCCAGCTTATATTGAGCTTCTCACTAACTAACACCCCTAAGTTCTTCTCTGCAGGGCTGCTGTGTAACTTGTAGCTGTGCCTGGGATTGCCTCAACCCGGGTGCAGAACCTGGCACTTGAATTGAACTTGCATTTTATTGAACTTCATGAGGTTGGCATTAGCCCACCTCTCAAATGTATCAAGGTCCCTCTGGATCCCATTGCTTCCCTCCAGCATGTTAACCACAAGACACTCAACTCAATATCACACTGCTGATGAGCTTGGTGTCATTAGCAAACGTGGTGTGGGCACACTCAGTCTCACTGCCAATGTTGCTGACAAAATATATTGGCTAAAATCAGCCCCAACACCGACCCCAGAGGGGCATCACTCATCACTGGTCTCCAGCTGGACATCAAGCTGTTGACCACAACTCTTTGAGTGCTGTCATCCAGGCAATTCTTTATCCACTGAATGGTCCATCCATCAAATTCATGTCTCTCCAGTTTAGTGACAAGGATGTTGTGTGGGACAGTGCCTAATGCTTTGCACAAGTCCAGGTAGATGACATCAACCTCTTTGCCCCTATCTGTAAGTTCTGTAGACCTGTTGTAGCTGATCACCAAATTGTGCAGGTATGATGTGCCCTTAGCGAAGCCCTTTTGGCTGTCACTAACCACCTTAGTTTCTTTTATGCAACTTAGCATGGTTTCCAGGAGAATCTGCTCCATGATCCTTTCAGAAAAAGGGGCGTGACTGACTAGCCTGTAGTTCCCCAGGTCTTCCATTTTCCCCTTCTAGGTAATGGGGTTACATTTCTCTTTTTATAGTCATCAGGAACCTCATCTGACTGTCATGATTTTTCAAATGTGGTGGACATTGGCTTAGCAACATCGTCTGTCAGCTCCCTCAGGATCCTGGATGTGTAGCTCACATATGTGCTGAAGAAAAGCTTTAAAAGGAGTCACAGTTGCTATCATTGTAACTATGACTTTCTTTTTTTTTCCCCCAGTGTACAAACACAGTGTATCTGCAGGTCTGCTAGTTGTTTTTGGTTGTGTTAGTATGGATTTCTAAAGGTATCTTACAAGAAGGAACCTCACAGGTACAGAGAAGAAGATACTTCTCTGCAAGATGGCAAGGTATTGAGCTGTTCTTTTTTATCCCTCTTTTCAATCACACTAAGGTAGAAAAAATCACTATGTCCTTTCTTGGGGTAAATTAGCATTCTTGTCACTTGACCTTTGAGATCATTGCTCTCTCTGTCTTCTATCTTGACAAAATAATTCAGATGACATGCAGTGCCCAAATGTGCCTTGAAAGCACTATATTCAAGTACCTTGGAAAACAACCAAGTAAAATAGGAAATTTTTGTTGGGAGAAAAGAGTCAGTAATTCTGCAAATATGGTGAAGTTTATTCAAAAAAAAAAAAAAAAAAAAAGAAAAAAGAAGAAAACAAGCCTAATAGTTAATTCTGTGCTATTTTTATACAGAAAAATACAAGCAAACAAAAAAACCTGCAGTCTCACCTTCATTTTTCATCTTCAACTACCTGTAGTCTAATGCGTAACAGCAATGAAAAACATGTTGACAAAAGTAACTTATTTCTATGGCAGTAGTATTAATTCCTGGTTTGAGTGTTTTGTTTAACTGAAATGAAATATTTCCCCTGTTCCAACCTGATTTGAGGAAATCATTTAAATGAATTTTACTTTCAGGGAGAACAGTATTTTTCTTTCAAAAAGAAAACACCATGTTCAAACTTTTCATCTACTCTGTCATCATTTTTTTTTTTTTTGTAAGAGAACCGATGGATGAAAATTTGTCATACTTTAAAATCACCTACTCTGCATTCTCAGGAATTTATTCATCTGCAAGTTTTTTGTTTCTATTCATAACCATCCAGCAGAGGACTAAATTAATAGCTCATAGGCTACAAAATTTCTGGTGTTGCCTACCTTACAAGTTGCCAATTTTCTACGTAAGTCAAGTTCAACTAGAATCTTCAATGCAAAAATAAGACACAGTTTTGGATGTAGGATGGAAACTTATCAATGACTATTGAAATCTGCCAATTTTTTTGTCCTGGCATATGTCTGTGGGAGAAGCTAACTTCTTATTGTCAGAATTTTATTATGTGCATGTTGAGAAGATAGCAATATCTCTCTGTGAACTGACAACTGAGCCATGGGAGAGCAGTAGCAGTACAGATGCTCTTCCAAACACCCATCATATTTAATACCTCTTTGTTGTATGTGCAGAAAAACTATATTGTCTTACTTAATATTCTTCTGTTTCTTTATTGATGACACAATCTCATACAAAAGAAAAGCAAAAAAAAACAAAACAAAAAAAAAAAAAAAACAAGTCTGAGTTATCTTATGCCTTGGATGTAAACCTAAAAGGGCATGTATGTAAAAAAATAAGAAAGACAACTTAGTTCATACCAATTGTGAACTGACTTGAAAACAATGGTGAAATTATTTTAAGTGTCATTGTCAGGCCAGAACAAATTCAAAATATGATAACCTAAGCCACATTACAAGAAGATGTTATGATAAACTGTGAGTTTCTTTTTAGAGAAAGAAACTGCAAAAACTCTTAAAATCAGCTTTATGATGATATTACTACAGGACTTTGAATTGTAAATTTGATACTTTATGGTGTAGTGTACTTAAACATTTTTATAAGAAGATCAAGAAAGACATGCAATACTATTGTGAGAGCAGAGAAGGGTTTACACTGTGCTTCCAGCCAAATAACGTATTAAGACTTGCCAGGTTTGAGTTAGAGTTTGATGTCAAAAGAACAGAGATTTACCAGAGTGCTTTTGGCAGAAGGAATTATATACATAGTTCTACTTGAACTTCTTATATTATAATTACTAGTGAGGGGAATACATTGCATGCATGAAAATGAAATTTTCAATATAGAGAGTTAAAAGTTCTCCTTGCCTCTGAATTTAATTACGACATATAATTTCAATGCATTTTCCAGAATGGGCAAGGAACAGAAATAGTGTGATCCTTGCCCAGAAGGTTCCTACCTATTGGATGAATATTTTACTTAAAATGAGTAAGTAAAATGAGCTACTGTTGTTACATTAAAAAAAGCATATAAGATAATTGATATGACTACACTGCAGATGAACAGAGCAACCAGTCTGTGTCCTAAAAACACTGTATTCTAAATGAAAAAAAGACACAGACATCAAAAGAAAGCTAATAAGAAAGAAAGGAAAGAAGTAATTGCTGCAGACCTTCCAGAGTGATATGGTAATGAGAGAAGTACTTTTGTGGTCTTTAATCTGAACAATTTCATATGGTCTTGGTTTTTAGGATCATTTTGAGGAGAAATAGTTTAGCAGTCTTGAATTTGTGGAGAGCCTTAGAAAATATGTGGTTTGAATTGAACATGCAGCCTATAAAACCTTGAAAATGTTGGCAGGTTCTTTAAACTGATTATCCCCAGTTAAATTGTTACTTTTCCTGATATTTCTTACAGAAATGGGACTAATGTTTATTATTTTTGATGCTTTGCTCTATGCCAAAGATGCACCTCAATTTAAGTAGCTTTCAGATTATGTATGAGTTGTGGAGCTGAATAAAACACAGAATTTCTGAAGTTTTTCCTACTGCTTCCTGTTCTTGTATCCCCTTTGTAGACAAATGTAAGACATTAAATTAAATTTTTTCCTCATGGAACATTCAAATTTTCAGAACTTCATCATCCTCTCACAGATCATTAGGAAAATTCCAGATTGTTTGTATTGATTGCAGCAGACCTAAGGTCCTAATGGAGGTAAGAAGTCGCAGCACGTTTACAAAAGAAGTATCTCTGAAACCTGACATATACGATTGAGACTGTATTAGAGCTAGATAGCCTTATAGCTAATCTCACTAGCTACATTTTTTCCACTTTTTCTGTTTGAAGCCGCTGGGTAAGATAAGACTGTTCCACAGAAGAAAATCTGAAGGAAAGCATAGCAGTCCATATATTTGCCTTCTAATTTTATTTTTGGGGTATTAATCTGTACTTGCTTCAGATCTGTATTTCCTCTGTTATTTTGTGTTTAAATCTTGAAGTCAAACAGGGAATTTGAAGTAAATCGAAAACAAAAGAGTTTTCAAATAATTACTGCAGACCATTTTTTAATCTTAGTCACATACATAAGATTTAAAATGCGTTATTCATTCTTAGATATCCTAGATTTCATAGAATATGTCTGTTAAAAAAAAAAAAAAAAGGAAAGGCTAGGGTAGATAGAGAAGTGCATCTTTCAATTCAGGAGATTGCTCATTTAAGATATTGACAGAGACATAGTTAAGAATATTAATTTTTCTGACCTCAGCAGAGCAGCATGAAGACAGCCTAGATTCCTCCATATCTTCAATTTATCATAAAACATATATGTGCCAATTTTCTATATTTTAATGTTTTGTGCACATTAGCAATACAGTATGATCAGATTGTGTTAAGTGACAGACCACTAAATTTATTCCTCAACAGGTTCATCTTAGCACTTCATGCATTATGAATAATAAAGGTTATTGATTCTAATGAGAGGTTATTATAGAATTATTTTTTTTTAATTATGAAGGTGATTTGCCAATCGATATTGTACAGATATTCACTAAAACGGCACAGCTCCAAAAAGCTTTCCTTATTTTATAATGACTGTTCATCATAATTATGTTGTATCAGCACACCAATACAGGTCATCTTGAGTTCAGAAAGATAGGAATATATATTTTTCTCGGTGTGTAAGTGTTCTCTTTCTTCCCTCCCTTTAAAAATAACTGTGGTTACACACATATTGTAAATAAAGTCCTCTGAGTCACTTCACCCAGACAATTTAAAAAACAAGAATGTCACAGACAGTAATGAGTATAGCATTAAGCAAGCTACATTGCTTCATTGACAGTATTGTATCTTAAAAATGAATGGGAAACATGGTTTACCATAATAGAATCATAGAATCATAGAATAGTTAGTGTTGGAAAAGACCTTAAGATCACCTAGTTCCAACCCCCCTGCCACGGGCAGGGACACCTAGCACCAAACCATGCTACCCAAGGCTCTGTCCAACCCAGCCTTGAACACCACCAGAGATGGAGCATTCACAACTTCCCTGGGCAACCCATTCCAGCGCCTCACCACCCTTACAGTAAAGAATTTCTTCCTCATATCCAATCTAAACTTCCCCTGTTTAAGTTTGAACCTGTTACCTCTTGACCTCTCACTACAGTCCCTAATGAAGAGTCTTTCCCCAGCATCCCTATAGGCACCTTTCAGATATTGGAAGGCTGCTATGAGAATACTTTGGTATTTGTATGTATTTCATATTATGATTTCTTAGTATTAGTAACTCCTTGCTAAAGTGATACAAAATTATTTTAAAAGAACTGAAATACTGTTAAAAGTCTCAGGAAAGAGAAAACTGTACCTTTATGCATACCATCTTTTTCAGTCTTTCTCATAATTAATTTTAATATAACCACCCTCTTTCAAAATATGCCAGGGATAGCCTCCTTCTGGCTAAAAGCTGAGAGCATTGTCAGCTCATCAGGCTTCATATTTTTTAAATATTATTGTTATTAACACTGAATATAAATTGTCTTCCTTTATCTTCCGGTGGAAGATAAATTTCCAGGAAGCACTTTATCAGCAATTACTTTTTCTCAAAATATGCAGAGTTTGTGTATGCTGGGGTTTGTGTGGTGGTATGTTCTATCTATTTACTGTATGATATTTCCTCATTCCTTTTCTTCCTTCAAAAGTAAGTAAACATCGTGGCAGGAAAAAAAAAAAAGAAAATTATTGTCATTTGCAGCATATGTTGCAGTACAATATACCTTCTGTATTAATATTCTTAGTAAGAGCACATGGAAAGAACAAAAGATTTTTTAGCTTGCCACAGTAATAATAATTAAAATAAAGTATTTTTTAAAAGCATGAAAATCTCTCTGTACTACTTTGAAACAACCAATTAACCTACATTGCATACTGACTTAAATGAGCTGATCAAACACAGAAGCACTCTGTCAGTCTTCATATTGAACTCCAGCGTTCTAAAGGTTAATGTAACACCTTTTTTTATTGATTTCAATGGTTTGATTTGTTGATATGCTAATACATAAATTGGCAGTAGATTTTAATTTCTTTTTCATTTCTTTAAGATGCAAAAGGCATAGTATGATTCAGAAAAAAAATATCAGGAGGAATAATTATAGGTTGATTGCTCTTCTTTCTTGCTTCCTTCCTTTCTCCTGTCAATAAATAAAAAGGAAGGCTGTGGTCTGAGATAAAAGTCACAGACAAGCCTGTATTGTTCCACTTCTCTTTTAGCTCATCACAATTTAATATGTAAATGTAGTAGCACTCACTTCATTGGAAAAGTTCAGTGTTGTTTTAAACTACAGAAATACACTGAATGGAGATTATTTTAATTAGTCTATATTTCCCAGTAATGGAGCTTGCAATTCTCTTTAGTCCCCTCCCTTTTCTGGCTAGGGAAGCTTGCATGTCCCAGACTTACTCTGATGAAAACTTGCTTTTATCTTAATGGCAGCAAGTATTGCATATAAGTCTCAAATAGTTGTCTATACTGATGAATGTAATTTTAAATGACATGTTTCTGCTCTCAGGTTGATTGGATCTGAGCCCAAAGGCACAGGTACCAGGCAAAGATGATTTTACTAGGACAGTTTGCATAACAAGCAACTGTCATCTCCTTAGCAAGCACAGTAATTTTTTCCAGTTGCTGTTTAGCATGTCACCACACCTGTTCACACTTAATTGTCCCAAGAATTCAGTTAGGCAGCTTTCTGTTGACATTATTTTTTCATTCCTTATTTAGAGTTTTTTATTTGATGCCAGATTCAGAGGTGTGAGACAAGTGCAGCCTAAAGCTTTAAAATATGATGTGCTGTGAATACTGCTCTGAGAGAAGGTAAAGACCAAGACTGTAGTTTTAATAAAAACTAGCATCAGTGACCATTTTATAGCTCTTACTACTTGCTGTATTTTTGGAAACTGCATTATCTATCCGCATAGCCTATAAAATTGACCACAGCACCAATGTTTGAATTGGTATGTAATTTGCCATCTTTTCCTCTACTTGCTACAAAAGGCACCTCAAAGCACCAAAGTAAGTTTTTCTTCAAAAATAGTGAAGGTACCACCACGTTTTGGTTTGACAGATCCTTGTGTACCTATGCAGTGTCAGCTCAACCTCTGTTCCACATGGGCTACACTTCCTGGGAAAAGCTATCACCTGCAACTTGTCACTGCTTTTTGTCTGCCCCCATTACTTAAGGCTTACCTGCTCCCATTATTTAGCTGGAGTATTGAGTAGACCTCTTTTTCAGTCTGGAAGAGACAAGGAGAAAGTGAGGTAGTGTGCATTAGATAAGCTGGTGTTACAGAAGTGGGTGGATGGTAACAAGGGAAAAAATGAGGAGGGGAATACAGCTGTGAATCTGGAGAAGGTGGGAAGAAGGACATATCTGGAGTAGCTGATTTTACTGGTAAGACAGATAGAGGAGTGTTTTGAAGAGAAGGGGAAGGAGAGGAAGCCAGACTTGATAGATCAGAATTGCTCTTGGCCCACTTACTCAGCCAGGTTGTACTGCCCGTTCAATTCACCCTTTTCATTTGCTGACAGCTGCAATTGTGGAGCCATCTGCCCATATCTTGTTTTTCTCAGAAAAAGCAAAAGTTAGCAAGGAGTGGAATTCAGGAGGAAAAAAGAAGTCTGCAATGTGCTATATTACTGGAAGTGGTTTTCACCATTTTTTATTTCTTGGTGTATGAGAAAAAGCAAAGTATCCTCTATACATGTCTCATGGTGTCCCTTGCTTTATTTAGATCAATTTTCCCCTTTCTTGTATCCTGTTGAACATACAGTACTCTGCAAGTGCTGTAGTATTTCTGCATTTTGACCTCTCCTACTTCTTAAATAATCAGAAACAGGTAGCCTTAACAGCTGGGTTCAGGGAACAATTCTGAATTTTCTATTTCCATTCCACAGAAAGAATGTGTGTGTGTTGATGCCTACCAATTACGCTTTGGCCACCTCTCACTATGCTGACATAACCAAATAGAAAACATAAGTATAGGATGGCAAGCGACTTATATTTGATATACTTAAAACTGTAGAGTGCTTAACCTTCTTTGGATGCATTTGCTCCTCTTTTTTTTAAACAGGTGTCAAAAATAATTGAGTCACTGTGACTGTGTATTTACCATTGACCAAACTGCACCAGAGACTGAAACTTCCATGGCTAATTCATGAGAAGTCTTTTTCTTATTTTTTTTTTTTTTTATTTCACTAGCACCTGGAAGAATATTTGCAAATTTTGTCCCAGCACGTATCTCTGGAAAAAAGGGATTTAGATTTGTCCTGGGTTCGGCAGTAGCAGTCGTTTTTCCCTTTCTTGGTAGCCGGTGTGGAGCTGGTTTTTTTTTTTTCTTTGGACTTTCGGCTTGTGAGCAGTGTTGATAACACCAATGTTTTAGTTACTGCTTAGTACAT
>JAOEHY010002398.1:0-27994 GCA_025447955.1 Psilopsiagon aurifrons | reverse complement strand
CTGGACAGACTGTTCCTCTGCGCAGCCTAAAATGACAAAAGTAGTACTGCTTTAGAATTTGGCTTTAAAGACCTCTTAACTTGCAGTCATATTAAAATGGCTTGTAGTTGTCCGTACAGTTTATGGGGGCTTTTTTCTACTGTTAGGTTCAAAAGCTCTATCTTTCTTTTTCCCAAATTGCCAACAGAACTGTAAGAACAGCTTAAAAAATGTGCAACTTTGAAACTTACTCCTGTAAGTTAATTGAACTCTATATGACAAATCACATCAAATGCTTAGATTCTGAAATAAGGCTTTTGACAAAGTATGTACCTTCTAGTTAATTATATTAACTAGCTGATATTTATTTTTTTTCAGATAACATTAGGACAGAATAAAATCTGAAATATTTTTCATTTGGATCTATAAATCATCTCGTCATCTCTACTTCCATAATTAGGAACAATATGGAGGAGGTGAAAATCAACCAGAAAACAGGACATACCTATTACTGTATTAAGTCACTAAATAGAGTATTGCA
The DNA here is from genome assembly GCA_025447955.1 of Psilopsiagon aurifrons. Lineage (NCBI taxonomy): Eukaryota > Metazoa > Chordata > Aves > Psittaciformes > Psittacidae > Psilopsiagon > Psilopsiagon aurifrons. Next base: position 27,474 of record JAOEHY010002398.1, on the reverse strand, counting down.
ATGAAAGAGAGAAAAAGCCTATTTTTGTCTTTAATGATGCCTAGAACCTCTGGAGAACCTTTTCCAAGTGTGGTTTAAGAGGCAGAGTAAAACATATTGCTTATCAGAAATGTAGAAATGACAACTGATTTTGAGCTCTTCAGACAAAGTAATTCACACATAAAAATTTATAACAACATGAGGAAATACATTAATGTGCAGAAAACCACTTGAAATTAAAGGTCTCGGTAATAAAAATAAAATAATACAATCAATTAATGTGCTCTGCATCTAGTCCTTGAAGGCTTCTTTCATTCATTTAATGTGATGAATGATACTGCATTTACTGAGTATTGTGACATAGATGCTTTTCTCTTTCAAGAACATTGGGTAGTTAGCACATGTTGAACAAATCTACATCCAGCCTATTTGATGTGATTCATAGCAATATTGTTTTGTGTTGGTTATTAAAGCAGATATATGATCTGTATGATTATTACTCTTTCTTTCTAGATAAAACCATAGAGGCTGTTATGCAGTTCTCACTCAGGGCTCTAAACCCAATATCAATAAATTAATCTGTTAAATTCACTGCTAAAATCCTTCAACTCTTAGAAATTTTGTCTATGACTTCCTTCTCCAGGTAAATCCAACCTAACTTGTACATTTTTTACTTTCATTACCTGTGGCACATGCGGAGACAGTGGCAGCCAGCACACAGCAAGAGGATAATCCCATTCAGCACATTCAGCGCAGTGCAACATGACACAGACAACTGCTGGGCTTGCCAGAAGAAGGCAGACAATCCGGTTATATTGTTGTTAGGACTAAAGCTTGTTCATTTTTCACTAGTTTAGCTGTCTTTGACTGGCTTTGCTTTGCTCAGGGCAGACTGTGCAAGTTCTTCAGAATATCAATGCATATGTAGAGATGAATAACAATCAGATGTGCTGGAAACTGGTCTGCTGAATAGCTGCCTCTTACAAATTCTTTAGTAAACAGGATGAGTTGGCAGGTCATTTAACCTCTTTCTGCTGGAGTTTTCTGTACAAGGCAGTAATAATGACAGTATTGTTATGAGGTTTTCTTTTGCTAATGATTCCAGAATATTTTGAGCACTGAAAGTGGAATTTTTTATTAGCAACGTAACATATAATAATTTTGATTCTTCTCAGAGTCCATTTAGCCTATATGAGAATTTCTCACATTTTTATAAACCATCTGTAACAAATTAATGGTGAGTAAAAGGGAAAAAGCAACTTACAAGATGAGTACCTTTCTGCCTCAGTATTTTCTTCTGCAATTACTGAAATATCTATTAAGGAACTAATATGGTATCATATTATCTCAGTATCTCATCAAACCAATTTACAGTCTACTTTTCAAGAATATTCCTTATATTATTTTGTATCCAAACAGTAGTCTATCTCTATTCCTTGTAACAGGCATACAACTCAGCCTATAAAGTTAATTAACTTTGACAATATTTAGAAATTAGTTTAGACATTCTCAGACCTTGAAATTAGATATATTAGCCCAGTCAAGTGATTTTACAGGCAGTTTGCTTAATAGGACTGTAATCTAGCCATAACAGTCTCTTTGGGCATAGGCCAAGGTAAGCATTCTTAATATGCCCCCTTCTTCTGTTTATAGCTGACTCTGAACTTTGGGAGGAAAAACATCTCCCTCAGACTTAAAGGGATGAAGATAAAACAGCAAGAATCTGGATTAATTTTGCAGATATCCTTGCATTTTTCTGTGGTGTTGTATCTAAAATTATTACATGAAAGAACTTTTATCAAATTGAGAGACAGTACCGTTTTGTGACTAAAAACGTCCTTATGTATCTGACAATAACTCCTAAATTAAGTTGTTTGTTTCATTATTTAAGTTTTCAGGTGTTAATTGTAGGGTATGATACATGATAAAGACAAAAGGCAATGGGAACATATTAGAAACCTATGACATTCCATCTGAAAAGAAAAAAACATTTATTGAGTGTAGTCAAACACTGACACAGTTTGCCAGGAAAGACTGTGAACTTTCCATCCCTGGCGATATTCAAAGCCTGTCTGGACATAGTCCTTAGCCAACTCTTTTAGCTGTCACCTCTTGAGAAGGGGGTTAGTAAGATGTCAAGAGGTGCCTTACAACTTCAGCTGATTTTCAGTTAAAAACAAAATTAGACTGTTTTCTTTAAAGTAACTCTGAAACTTATGTTCATATAACTGAATGGCAGCTGGGAAAAAAGGCTGAAGTACAGAATCTCTCCTGAAATCCCCATTTTTAGTTCAGTGCCATATTTCTCAGATATGAAGTTAGGCGAATGCTACTATGAATTAGTGGCTAGACATGTTGAAACAGTAACTGACAAGAAGCACAGCATTGTTCAATACTCATATTTCTTACATCTGAATTGACGGTCCAGTGCCAGCTTTAAGCCAGCTTCAGTATTCTGAGCTTTACATTCAAAATTCAAAAGAAGTTAGAGAAAGTAGTGAGCCTAACCTATCTTTGCACTATCACTAGCATATGTGTGTCTGCAAGTATTGAGTTACATGGCAAGGTTTTGATAGCAGGCATGCTATATTGGTGGCCACTGTGAGAAGATACAAGGAGCAGCCCCTAGGCTGGACAAAGCCATTTCCAGATGACCTCGAAATAGACCCACGGCCGGGCAAATTTGAGCCTATCAGCAACTCTGTGTCACTTCTGCGATAAGATCTTAAAGAAAGGTTACAAACACTTTGTAGCAGTTGTGAGAGAAAAAAGTGACCAAAAATATGACAGAAACAGCCCCACAGACACCAAAGTCAATGAGGAATGAGGGCAGGATGTGTTCCAGGTGCCAGAGCAGGGATACACCTGCAGCCTATGGTAGGGACAATGGTGAGGCAGGCTGTGCCTCTGCAACCCATGGAGGTCCATGGTGGAGCAGATACCAAGCTGCAGCGTGTGGAGGACCCCACACTGAAGCAGGTGGACATGTCCTTAAGGAAGCTGAGGCCCATGGAGAGCCCACATTTGAGTAGGTTCTTGGCAGGAATTTTAGCCTATGGAGGAAAGCCCATGCAAGAGTAAGTTTTCTGGTGGGAGCTGGTTCCTGCAGGGAATCCGTGCTGGAGCAGCACATTCCTGGAGGACTACAGCCTGTGGAAAAAGACCCATGACAGAGCAGATCTTCAAGAACTGAAACATGTGAGAAGGACCCACATTGGGGAAGTTTGTGAAGGGCTATGTCCTTTAGGATTTTGTTCATACACATACTCCCAGCACTGCCCATCCACTAACATGGATGATGGAGTCAAAGATCATAGCAGCTTCCATACTCTCTCTTGCTTGCCCTTCTGCGGCAACACAAAAGCAGCTTTAGGACTCCTCATAGCTGAGTAGAAGAAACTGTTCAGTTCCCCATAAAAAAGAACAAGCCCCCCAAAATAGCACCCTTTGAATATGGTTTTGTGTTTTTGCAATGTAAATATTTTTACTTTAAGATGGAATAGAAAAATAACACAATGTTCGCATGCCACCAAAGCAGCTACTGCACTGAAGAACTCACCGTCACTTCAGACTGATCAACATTTTGTTCAGATAGTCCTAGGTAAGCTTGGAAACACTGTCAATAAATACTGGTCAACCATGAAAGTAATTCTAATGTAGTGGAACAACTTTCTTAGGGCTTAGATGTGCAATCTAAGTTATTTATAAATTTGACTGAGAAGATATTTTCATTCTGAATGGATAAACCTGTTCAATGTGTATATGAATGTATTTCAAGGTAGTGATAATGTAATAGCATCTAAAACTGGCTTTATTTTCCGTATTCTAAAGAGCACATCTTTACAATTTTTTCAATTCATTTAGTAACACAGATTCTCAGTTTGTGCTGCTGGTGGGTTCCCAAAATAGAACAAATAAATAAAGATATTTTAAACAGGTTAAGAGCAGTTTGCACTCCTCTTACCACTAAGAGTGGCCAAAGGTTTCAAATGTAAGGTTTTGGTTCAAACTTGTTTGTCATCTTTGATAGGGATTGCCAATCACAAAGGCTCTCAGGCAAGCTGAAATAAAGAATATGATCAGGACAGACACTTGCCTTGAAAGAAACTAAACAAAACACCTCTGTTGGATTTCAAATCTAGATTTTGGGATAAAGATACATGGCAAATGGGAGAAAAAAAAAAGTAAACCATTTTTCCCTAGAAGCGTAAGATTTCTAAATGTCAAAAAATACAGATATGATGCCACAGTGGTTTTGCCAGGCTGCATGGTTGCAGATTAAAATAGACACACTTTCCACTTAGATATGAATTTTCTTTAGATGAATCTCAAAATACATGTTTCCTTGTGGTTTAAGGGTTGTATGTTTCCTTTGAAGAGCAGCAGCATTCCAATTTCACGTATAATAAGCCATATATATAATTTGGTTAATACTGCCAAGAAATATGCATCATTGGGGTTTTTTTTTTATGTGTCATCTGGCCCACATGCATCTTGAAACAAACCCAAATTATTGTACAAAAGCCCATAACTGATTATGCATATTTTATTTATTCATGATCACAGTTTTGTTTTAGATGACTTGTCCATGTACATTAAATTTTTAGTAACAGTTATTTCAAAATACATTTCAGTTTTAGAGTCTACAAACATATGTTCCTATTTTTCATTTTCTTTGTTGTTTTATATTGCCAAATGGCTTTCAGATTTACTATGCTTTATCAATAACATGTCTAAAACTGCTTTCCCAATATTACTACTCATAAAGATTATACTGCTCCAAGTGATGGCTTTTTTACTCTACTAACAATTCCATTTAAACAAGATAAGAAAAGGGTTTTTTTTTTCTACTATTGCAGTAGGGGTAGCAAGTTTGAATTATGCATCCATTTTGTTTTCAATCAACTTTAAAAAAAAAAAGAAAAAAAAACCTCTTATGTGCTTTTTTATTTATGTGTGGACTTCTCCATTAAGTATCCTTACTGGGAACTGATAATCTACATTTGTTCAATTGGAATTGGTCAACTTCTTGATGGCAAAAATATATACAATATTCCAATCAAACACTGTTCCTGAAAATAATGAGCCCTTTTCCACAACACAGCTCATTATCATCAGTAAAGAAGGGGTGAAATCCCTGAGGTACAGTACCGAAACATCTTTTTTGTAACGACACTTTTCAACATTTTGAAACAGAAAATAAATCACCAGTGATAAACTAACAAGTGGGGAAAGCAGAAAGGAAGCCTATGAGAAACTCACTGACATGATATAATTTGACCACTCTTGATTAAAAATGTAAGTGCAGCTGTAAAATATAACAGAATGGATCTGGAGTTGATTTTTTCTTTAATAATAATTGTTTTTCTATTAATTTTCATTTAGAATTAAATAAACTTGAAAGAAGAGAACAGACTTATCAAGAATTTCATCCAAACCTCTCAAAGAAAAAATGCATGTGTAAGTACTGCAGTCTCCTGTAGAAAACAAATACATGCTTCCTGGTTTCAGAATAAGTTATCATTGTAGAAACTGTGGTTTTGGCAGGTACATTCCCGGACTTTGCAACAACTGAGAACAGGTGCAAGAAGGCAATACAAAATTTCTTGCATGTTGAGGTAATGAAATGATTATTTGGTAGGTCCCAGCTACCAGTACTATTACACAGAATCCAATCACACTGAAATCTAAAAATCCTAAGCAATTTTGGTTTAATCACCCAGATGAAAATCTTACCCCTCAAAAAAATGGAATTTCATGTTGAAGTGAAAGATAGGTCATAGACATAGTTCTTTGCTTCAGCTTTTGTAGTTGGTTAGATGTCTGTAGAGAGAATTATGTAGCTAGTTTTCTCACATAATATTTAGCACCTTTTGTCTTCTCAACAAGCCTTTAATATTTAAGTAGATAGATTAGCAAACATGAAAGAAGAGAATTAAAGGAGAACAATTAATCCTCCCACAAGTTCTGATGTGAAATGTTCTTGATTTGAAGGGAAGCTTTTTCAAAGACCTATACAGTATGGGGGGGGGTGGGGGGTGTTCTAAATCACACTTCTGAAAGAGCTATTTCTTTCTTTTCACCAAACATGTAATTATAGGTTGTCTAAATATATTCTCATGAAGTCCAAAAAGGCCAAGTGCAAGGTCCTGCACCTGGGTTGTGTCAGTCGCAAGCACAAATACAGGCTGAGAGGAGAATGGATGGATAGCAACCCTAAGGAGAATGACGTGGTGTTATTGGTTGATGAAAAACTCAACATGACCCAGCAACGTGCTCTTCCAGCCCAGTAAACCAGAAAGCCATATGCTGGCTGCATTAAAAGGAGCATGACAAAAGTGGGTCAAAAATGGGGATCCTGCCTCTCCACTCTGCTCTCATGAGACTCACCTGATACTGTGTTCAGCTCTGGGGCCCACAACAAGAGTGTAGGTGTGCATCCAGAGGTGGGCCACAAAGATGATCAGAGGTCTCGAGCACCTCTCCTGTGAAAACAGGTGAAGGCCGTTAGGCTTGTTCAGCCTGGAAAAGAGAAGACTCAAGGAAGACTTTATAGCAACCTTCCAGTACCTAAAGGTGGCCTACAAGAAATCTGAGGATGGACTTTTTCTAAAAGCAAGTAGTGATAGGACAAAGGGGCATGGATTTAAACTGAAAGAGGGCAGATTTAGATTAGATGTTAGGAAGAAGCTCTTTACTGTGAGAGTGGTGAGATACTGGCACAGGTTGTTCAGAGAAGTCATGGCTATTTCATCTCTGGCAGTGTTGGATGGGGCTTTGAGCAAGCTGGTCTGGTGGAAAGTGTCTCTGCTTGTAGTAGGGGATTGGAGCTACACAATCTTTGACATCCCTTCTAACTCCAACCATTCCATCATCTTATGATTCTATCTAAAACCACAGCATGTTCTAGAAATTAATGTAAAAAAAAAAAAAAAAAGAAAAAAAAATGCAAACAAAAAAGACCCACAGTTCCGGTTTGAGGACTCTGGATATTCATCTGACACCAGAGGTCTTGAGACTCTAAATAACAGGGTGACGTTTCCCAGTTCAGAGCTTCGGTACCTCTTTTTGGCATTTATACAGCATTATGCCAAATTTCATTTAGTTTTCAAATGCTTTTATAAGGCTTGTTGCCTTTTTTTTTCTGAAATTGCATATAATAATCATGAACGTAACTAACAAAGCAAAAATGATAGGCTCAAATGTGGTATTTTATTTAATGTGCAGTTTCATTCAGATGAGGGTGGCATTGATAACAAATTAGGTAAACACTGACAAAGAGCAATCTCATTTGCATATAAATTGACACTGCAGTCACACCCATCTGTCCAGCCAGGCTGTGGGAACATTGATTATGTCCTGCTACAGCCCTTTTTTAAATATGTACAATGCAATCCTTTTATCAGGCTTAGAAAACAGCATTTTTGATTTCTTCTTTAAAAGTGAGAAAAATACTTCATACATTGAATGTTGTCTAATACACTAATAAATATTTTTACTAATTAAGAACAGCTGTAATCAACTAGTTATCTATAATTCCAAACCTGGGAATAAAGTTTCACTTCTCACTGGACTCCAGTAATGGGGACCATATACTTCCATTTTTCCCCCCTTTCTTGCTAACCCAGGGTGCAGCGACCTTTCAACTCTAACGGCAAACACTACATCTTTCTCAAATTAAAAATCAAGCAGGCAGAATCAGCTGAAGAATAGTTTTCTCACAAGGCCATCAGACTAGAGCTTATCATTGGCATTGTTACTGTACCAGTATCATAATTTCTGATGAGCTAAAAACTATGGAGATGACACAGATCTTCCTGTGACTATACGCTAGTCTTGTAAACTTCCTTTAGTTTATAAATGCAGACCTCCATGTTTGCCGAGTCTTTCATATATAACCTTCATTAATCTGACCAAATTTTTTGAAACCCAAGTAATTTTCTTCTTTTTCACTTGGTGCATTTGAGGGCTTTCCCACACTTATTCAGTATTTTTGACATTTCTTCTTTTTGATGGTCACACCATTATATTACAACTGAAACAATTTTTTTCCCCAGTAATCCAATAGAATAGAGGAGAAAATGGAGCAGCACCATGTTTAACCAGTTTTCTCTAGCAAAAGAGGGTTGACTCGTCCAACTCTGCTTTCCATTTCTGACTCACGCTTTCACATAACTGTGGTCTTCAGCAATGGGGTGGCATCCAGAAACTACCCTTGTCTGTTTCATTTCTAGCTCTGGGAAGATAAAGCAATCCTCAACACTCAGATTCTTCAAAATAATTTACATAAATCAGAAGATAAAATATGTGTACATATATCAGACAAAAGGCCTCCTTAACATTGCTGGTTTTGAAGTGTCAGAACACATTTTACATTTGGCTTCCTGTTGAAGAGAACTAATACAATCTACTGTTATTATTAACTGAATGCTTAATAAACCTGAAAGAATACCTTCAGTGGAAACTATCACCTGAAACACAAACTATGTATATATACATATATATGTGTGTGTATATATATATGTACATATAAAAAGAATAGCAATTGAAGTCCTCTCTTAAAAATACTTTAATCATTCTTGGCTATTGCTGTACTATAACTAATAATTTTTTGTAGAAACTATAGTTTTATTATGGATTTACTGAGTATGAGAGTAATCATATGATGTTCTTATGCTGTCCTTGAGTCTCATAATTAATTTGATACACTTCTTTCAGTGACAGTTTTAGTCCTTATTGTCTAAAGACCTCACTGCCAGCAAATAATCTCATTTAAAAGTTGATAATAAACACATTAAAAAGTATATGCATAAAGTTATATCTCATGTATCTTTAATTACAAAAATTGCAATTTAAAGTTCTAAATAGCCACATTAATAAAAGCTTTAGGTTAATCCCGCATTCTGGTCCTACTGGCAGTCTGATTGATTTTGATTGCCTACCAAAATTTAGCCTAGAAATATATGATACTCAACTGTACCAAAAAAAAAAAGTTATGAATTAACAACATTTTGACAAAGACACCTTGAATACAAGATATTGAATTCACACTTCATCAGTGGGTACAATTTATTCAGTAAAGTAAAAACAAAAGCAAAAATAAAAGCATGTGGCTTTGCAAGATTAAGTCTGGCTATGACTTTCTACTTTTTCAGGAGAGTATGCTAAAACACAGCAGCCAGGACCAAAAAGATGTTCCAAACTTCCAGTTAATTATACTTTCACTGTCTTGAAGTATAATGTTATTTTCTTTAATCCTCTAACTTCTTTTTGCTTCTCGTTAGTACAATATCTGCTTTCAAGTGAAAATACAAGGGAATCATTTTACTGGTCATTAAACAGTAATGAATGGGTCAGAAAATTTTGTAGTATTTTCTCCCACTGAAATTTTTAATTCCTCATGTTCCTTTCTTTCTCTGGGTAGTGTTTTTATTTTTATTTTTCATTATAGAAAGATTGAAAGTTTTAAAACAGTAGAATACTTAATACTCCACATTTCCAGAGGCAGTTTTTATGCATCCACTCTTCTATAATAGAAATGAGAAATTGTTTTCCTGAATTTTCACTACATCTGCTAAAATCCTTCTTGTAACTTCAAAGTGTGTTCCTTTATTTCAATTTTAAATCAGTTGTTTGCATCTCTGTTGTTAGTTCCATTGCAGGCAGTCATACATTCAATCTTTTTGTCTTTCAGTGATTCCAAATCTGTCTCCTGTTCTTCCACTGTCCTCAAAATATCAACTGTTTGCTTTTGCAGTATTTTACAAACAAAAAAGAGCACACATGCAGTTTATAGGAGATGGATTTTCGTGGGAGGCAGCAAGAAAAAATTGAGAAAACCTTACAAAAAACACAGGTCAAATTCTGTACAAAGGAAGGTCCCACTTTCTAATATGATTTTACATTTCTATAAATCAAATTGTTAATTCGAATTATTCTCCCTTAAAACTATGTTCTACCCCAACAGGACTTTTTCTTGATGGATCTCCTGGACAACTGTAGCAGAGTTGTTCAGCCGTAGTTTTCCTCTTTACTTGCAACTAGAATAAAATAAAGTAAAATACAGTTGAAGTTGTTGCTTCCTTTCTGGTAGCTATTTCTGTGTAATAACTATTTAAATGTGCAGAATGTTCTTTCTTCTTCTTGCACTTTATGCTCAAGCAATGTCACTCTAATTTGTCAGCACTCTGAGCCATCTGTATTGTTAAAACAGAAAAAATTACTTCTGATCACCAGAAACTTACATTCGTGGTAGCACTTCTCTTCTGAAGATGCAAATCTAGTCCACTAGTCCTGCAGGTTTGTTTCTTTTTCCCTACAGTAAGTGTAGAAAAAGAAGCATGGCAAGGTTGCCACAGCTCCAATATCAAACAACTCTTAAACTAACTGATAGTGGACTAGATTTTCTATAGGGCTAAGAATGCCACATTTGGTAGGGACTTGCAAAACAAGTTTTGTAGGGACAAAAAACATCAGCCAATATCCGTTTGATACTAGCTATTGACCTGACTGACCTCAATCATAGCAATAACTGTTGCTTGATTTGATTTCTAGAGAAAGTTAAACACTGAAATTTCAGTCTTACGTGACTGTATGGGACAGACTTTGTTACTGTCAATAGGATTTCATGAAGTGCTTTATTCTTAATGTTTAAAAATGACATATTTTAATTAGCAGGTTGTTACTTTAACATTCTGTTACTAAAAAACTTCTCCATTTAAGGCATACCTAATTAAAAATACACAGCAATCTAAAGCATTCTGTAGAAATTATCCTAATAGAGTGATCACTTTAAAATACAAATGTTTATTAAAAAAGATATTCTCTCTCAAGGGTCCATTTAACAGTACAGAAGGTTTTTAGCTAACTTCAGCAGGCCCTCCAACACAGAATATTTAAAAGAACACTGAAACTACTTTCTAGTGAAAGCTACCTTTCCTAGAGAACGTTTGCTCTACAGTATCACTGATTAATTGTGACATGTAGTTAGAACAATTGTAAATTACTCCCCAATGCAATGGGACACACGTAAGGGAAGCAATCTTCACGCATCTGACAATTTTTTTTTGAGCTAGAGTGTTTATGATTTTTTTATCAAATAATAATATTGAACAAATATGAAAGTACATAATAGGATATATTTCTGTTAACATGAGATATGGGTTGGCATTCCCAGCCCTGAAATATCGCTGTCCTGTAATACCATGTATTTTTTTTCTGAGCATATTATAGCTCAGAAATAATAATAACAACATCTCTCCCCAAAATGCACTCTGTCTGCACATGATCCTCTGCATGTCTGTTGATATTTTTTTTCTTATTAATAGTTGTGCTGCTTGTATTTGATTTACTGTGAGGCTGCTGAGGTAACGGCAGATGTTGCTCCGAGAAGCTGTGGCTGCCCTGTCAAATGTTCAGGGCCAGGTTGGTTGGGGCTTTGAGGAAGGTGATCTAGTAGATGTCCCTGCCCATAGCAGGGGCATTGAAACTAGATGATTTTTAAGGTCCCTTCCAACCCAAACCATTCTATGAATTTATGATCTTCATGTATGTTCTGAGCCTATACATACAAGTTGTTTTCTACAGGTCATAAACATATCAAGGAAACAAAAGCATTGGAAATGCTCTTGTGCTGGGAGAAAAACAAACAAACAAACAAACGAGCATGACCAACCCGGCATTAAAAGCCTTTCCTACAGAATGCTTTTCCTACAAAAAGAGAATGCTGCTGTGCTCGACTTACGCCTTTATGTAAAGAGACAGCAGTGGGGGGAGAGATGTGCTCTTGAAACATCTGCACAATGTGACACTAGTGCTTCAGATAGGCAGTAATCAGACTTTACTGCATGTTTTCTGTGAACTAAATGCATGTCTTACAATGGGGGTCTTCAGTCTTGTCAGCCTCGAAAAAACTTCCTTAAAAATTTCAGCTAGAAACCATTTTCCTCAAGGCATTGTCTGAAAAGGTTGGGCTAGCCATTTATGTTTGCATTTGATTTTTTTGTTATATGCCCAAATCAGATGGGCATGATGGCACATGAAATCCCGTATTTCTAAGGAACACTTTGATGAAATTGCACTCAAACTTACTTGAATTATTAATTCCTTTAGATATATATACTGCTCATTTGATTGAGGAAGCAAGGGTGACAATGGAAGCTGGTGGATTTACAGGATTATGCTGATTTTCTTTCTTTTTTCCTGGAAAATTTGAAAATTTAAACAACGGTTTCTGTTCCTGTATCTGCCTGTGGATGTTTTTAGTGGCTCAGAAGTTCAAGAAATATATGACAAGATTAAAATCTTTCTCTCTCATAAGGACAGAGCAAAGCTCTGCATGAATTCCTTAGCTTTTAAGGTGTTTTAACACATCTTCTTGTACCATACTCATATGTTATAATTAATTAATTACAAAATTTTTACTGGTGTGGCTCTCAATATTAATAATTTAAAATTCAGATGCAGATTTATTTATTACAAGCACTTTTCTCATCTTTACTTCAGATGGGCTGTTCGCTTTTCCACGTGTTAAAATGCTAGCCTTTGTGAAATGTGACCCAGATAATAGTGGTGAATCTGAATGGTATTATATCATTTTCATGCTAGTGGCATCATCACTATAACCTACTTTTGGATTACTCTTTTTTACCAGTGTTGCTTTGATAGCATCAAGGGTACATCACTACTGATACATCCAAGTTCAAATTTCAATCTGACTCTAAATCGTTCCAAATCAAAAAAGGATTAGTTTCAAGGGCACTATTTTGAACCAATGCAATCAGCCCATAGTGAAACAGCATGTTGCTATTGCTGAATAGGAGCACCGGGCAAAAAGAACTTCCCAGAATGCCGAGTAGAACCAGTCTAATGAGCACTACATCTTCATTTTCATAAAGCAAAGAAATCCCAGCTTAAAAGTGGAACTATGTTTTGGCCCTAATATTTCTATACCAAGGTTGTTGCAGAATAAGCTGAGTCTAGCGACTAAAGGAACTTTTAATTTCCATTATTAACATGTATTCATTACATTTCACATCCCTCCTTCGTGTCAAATTCTTTTCTAGCAGAAATTTCCACATATCAGCATGTATCCCATGTGTTTGTAGACATTAATGTTGCCTCTAGGCTTCTGACTTAATAGCATGACCTCACGCCAAAAAAACCCAACACACATTTACAAGCTTTCTCTTAAAAGCTTTTCAATTTTCCTATTTGGCCTAACACCTTTCTACATATATGCCTTAAGTGTCTTTAGATCATGCATATAGGGCTGCACACAAAATCTATAGAGTCTCTCTCTTGCCTCTATTGTTGCATTGGTTGTTCATATTTACTTGCTTCACTGGTGTTTCATGGTTACTGTGAAGTTAACAACTAGATCTTCCTCCTTCACAATATCGCCAACATGCTATAGAAAAGTTTTATACTGCCTAATCTTGCATTTGTATTGCATTTCTGCCTCAAATATTTCTGCACTAGCACATACACAGTAACTTTATGTTATTTTATATACTGAAATAAATTTAATTTTTTGAAAGTGTTTATTACTTAAGTATACTGCTAAAATACAGGACCATCAATCATGAAAGGGACCTGAGGGTTTAAAAGGAAAAAATACAAAAAAAAGGATAAAAAAAAAAATGAAATTTTGTGCTAAAATAGAAACGAAATCCTACAATGATATCACATCAAACAGAAGTTAACTATCAGACTAGAACAATTTGATACTTATATAGACTAACCATTAGGATATGAAAGAAGTCAATGCAAGTGTGAAGTCATGCTGAAATTTTTCTTTTGGGCTTTATATAATATTTATATCATGCAACAAGTTTAGATTTCTCATCTACTCTTCAACCTAGGAAGAATTGGGAGATTTCCTGTTTTCCTGTCTAGTATCCTTTTCAGCCTAATTTTCAATGCATCTCAAAATTCCAATAAAAAACAACTTGGGAAAGAGGAAAAAAAAATACTTTTCAAAGAGCAAAAAGAATTAAAGCACCTGGATTCTCCTTTAAGCAGTGCATTTTTAAATTCATATAAAATAGTGAGGTATATATAGCAGACATTAAAGAACCATCTTTAATATTTACTAGCCTAGTTTTGCTAGATTAAGCAAAGTTAGTTAGATCCCAAGCTTTAGTAAATAAAACTGCAGAAGAAAATTTTAAAAAATTTTCACTTCCATTACTAACCGTGTATTGTGCGTGTTTGGGGATAATTTTTTCTGTTCTTCTAATGAAGTTAAGCTCAAAGGTGTAATACAGAGTGTAATGCCCATAGTCTTCATTCCACCTTGAATTAGAAAAAAGCTACTTCAAAATCTGGCTATATTTAAAAGTATCTTTATATGTAGTGACTCTGAGTTGATGTTCAGGACCTTGTTGATCCCAGGAAATGCATTATATCAAAGCAACATGATTTATTGAGGAAATCAACATCATCAGATGATATATTGCAGACAGCAGCAAGTTGGGTGGGAGTGTTGATCTGCTGGAGAATACAAAGACTCTGCAGAGGGATCTGGACAGGCTGGGTCAGTGAAGTGTGGCCAGTGGTAAGAGGTTCAACAAAGCAGAGTTCTGGGTCCTGTGCATGGGCCACAAAAACCCCATGCAACCCTAGAGGCTTCGGGAAGAGTAGTTGGAAAGCTGCTCAGTGGTAAAGGACCTGGGGGCACTGATTGGTGGCAGCTGAACATGAGCCAGCTTCTGCCCAGGCAGCCAAGAAGGCCAACAGCATCCCGGCTTGTATCAGAAATAGAGTAGCTAGCAGGACCAGGGAAGTGATTTTCCTCCTGTACTGGGCACTGGTGAGGCCACACGCAAATACTGTGTTCAGTTCTGGCCCCTTCACTACAGGAGAGACATCTTGATGCTGGAGCAGATCCAGAGAAGGGCAACAGAGATGGTGAAGGGTCTGGAGCACAAGTCTGATGATGAGAAGTTGAGGGATCTGTGGTTGCTTGGCCTGGAGAAACTTCGGGGAAACTGTTTGCTCTCTAAAACTGCCTGAAAGGAAGTTGTAGTGAGGTAAGGGTCAATCTCTTTTCCCAAGGAATAAACTGGGCCAGAGGAGTTTTATATTGGCTGTAAGGAAAAATTTCTTCACCAAAAAGATGATCAGGTGTTGGAACAGGATTCCCAAGAAGGTGGTGGAATCGCCAGTCCTTGAATTGTTCAAAAAATGTGCAAATGAGGCCCTTATTGACATGGTCGAGTAGTGGACTTGGCAGTCCTGGGATGAAGGCTGGACTTGTAGGCCTTTTCCAAGCTAGCTGATTCTGTAATTCTGTGATCAGAGCGTAGATATTTCATTGGCACAGTTCTGTGGGTGAATTTGAGAAAAAAAAAAAGGACTAAACCACAAGAAAACAAAGGAATCAGTTGCAGAGCCAACACTGAAGAGTACTTTGAACATGTACCACTTGCATTTAATTGCGTGCTATTATTGCAGTATTGATGTTTGTCCAAGAGATACACCACTTTTGAGAACTAGCACAGAAATCTCCAGCTGCTTCAAGCAGAGTACAAGTAAAATGATATGCCAACAACATGGCTGACAATTTTATGATATGATCAAATTTGAATCAAAGTTAGCATGTCTAGTGCTCAGATAAAACATGTTTAAGAATCTACAAACATTTAAATTTTTCTAGGTGGAATAAGAAATTTATATGTTTGCTAAGTATCTCTGTAGACACCAGGTTTGAAAACTCCTACATGGCTCACTCAGTGAATAAAGAATAGTCTGGATGTCCATATACAGAAGATTGCCATCAACCACTCAATGTCCAGCTTGAGATGGGTAAAAAGTGGTGTTCCTCAGAAGTACGTGTTGGGACTGAATCTTTTCAACATCTCTGTCAGCAACATGGACAGTGGAATTGGGTGCGCCCTCAGCAAGTTTGCTGATGATGCCAAGCTGTGTGGTTCAGTTGATACACCAGAGGGAAGAGATGCCCTCCAGAGGGACCTTGACACACTTGAGAGATGGCCAATGCCAACCTTCTGAAGTTCAACCAAGCCAAGTCAAAGTCCTACACCTGGGTCAGAGCAATCCCAGTCACAGCTACAGGTTGGGTGGAGAAGAGATTCAGAGCAGCCCTGTGGAGAAGGACTTGTGGTGTTGGTAGAAAACCTCAACACAAGCTGGCAGTGTGCTCTCACACACTAGAAAGCCAAACTTATCCTGGGCTGCATCTAAAGCAGGTCAAAGGTGATCCTGCCCATCTACTCTGCCCTCATGAAACCCCATTTGAAGTACTGTGCACAGTTCTGATGTCCTCTACTGAAGAAGGACATGGAGCTGCTGGAGCAAGTCCAGAGGAGGGCCACGAGGATGATCAGGGGACTGAAGCACCTCCCGTATGAAGACACGCTGAGAAAATTGGGGCTGTTCAGCCCAGAGAAGAGAAGGCTGAGTGGAGACCTCATAGCAGCCTTCCAGTATCGGAAGGAGACCTACAAGGATGCTGAAGAGGGACTCGTCATCAGCAACAGTAGCAATAGGAGAAATGGGTCCAAACTAAAACAGAGGAAGTTTAGGTTAGTGTCCTGAGTTCAGCAGTAGCAGTTATTTTTCTCCTTCTTAGTAGCTGGTGCAGCACGGTGTGTTTGACTTTCAGCCTGTGAACAGCATTGATAACACCAATGTTTCGGTTACTGCTTAGTAATGTTTTGGTCTGACTAAGGACTTTCTGAGCCTCATGCTATGCCAGGGAGGAGGGGAAGCCGGAGGAAGCAGGGACAGGACACCTGACCCAAACTGACCAAAGAGGTATTCCATACCACAGCACGTCATGCCCAGGATGTAAAAAAATGGAGGGCAGAGACCTGGAAGGGTGGGTTAGCTGCTGGATTGGGCTTGGTATCGGGTCGTGAGCAGCTGTGTTCTCTTCCCTTGTCGTTATTATTATTGGTGGTAGCAGCAGTGATTTGTGTTATACCTTATCTACTGAACTGTTCTTATCTTAACCTGTGGGAGTTGCATTCTTTCGATTCTCCTTCTCATCCCTCTGAGAGCAGGAGGGAAGAAAGAGGGGGGAATTGAGTGAGCAAACTGCGTGATTTATGGCTTTAACCATGGCAGTTCATTTTGGCGCCCAGCGTGGGCATGAGGGCTTGAGATAACGACAGGATTAATAGCCACTCATCATAATGCTGATTTATTGGCTCTGGAAGTTGTTGCTCTTGATTCTCTTGAGTTCATGGTTTCAGCCTGTTGTACCTTACTTACCACTGCTACTTGCTGCCTTAGTGTTTATCAGATGTGGGATTTGGGCTAAGGTTCTTGTTTCATTGTACTTTATGGTAATGACTTGTAATACAGGTCGGCTCCGGAAGCAGAGGGGGATGGACGTGGCAGTGGACTTTTACCTGAGTGTCTGGCTGCTCTTCACCGTCCTGGCCCTCCTCTTTGCCTGTCTTCATCAGACCATGGGGAGTCAAGGTAGAGAGGCCCCTGGAGCCATCGGTGGCCAAAAATGCCTGGGAGTGTGGCCCAGAGGACCAGGAGGCCAGCAAGGAGGCAGCAGAGTAGCTGAACCCTGCTGCTGAGCACAGCCCTGCGGCAGCCAAGTTCATATCCCGGCACCTGCCCACAGAGCCCCGTGAGCCCGAGCCCCAAGAGGATGCAGGAGGCCAAGCAGCACTTCCCAGCAAGGCAGAGGAGGAAGATCTGGGCTCAGACAAAGAGAAGCTGGTGGTGAGAGAGACAGCAAGCACAGGAGCTACACCAGCCTCAGTGAAAGTGCAGCAGCATCATTTGAGAGTTCTGAAGGTTTTGAATGGCCTTGAGACCTGCCTGCTGATTGTGATGGGGATCAGCATGTTGGCACACATACAGAGTGTGTTTTACCCACGACCATTTTGTCTGGTCCCGAGAGTTAAGCAGACCGGGGTGTGGGCCTTGTCTGGGGGTAGACAACGATGTAGGATGACCAAGAGGTTTTCCCTGAGACTGGACAGTCATGAGTGGCAGGGTGTGTGGGACAGTATGGGTGAGTATCTAGTCCACTGGGCTCCTCCAGTGCTTTGGAAGCATCGGAGATGGAAGGCAGCTGGATGGAGTCTCCAGCGACAAGCTGCAGAAACTAGTGAAGGGGAGGGTGAATTATTTTGAGCCTGGTGGGCCCATGACATTTCAGGCCATCAGGGCAGAGATGCAACACACAGATGAACTCATGATCGAGGGGTGGATTTAGCAATGAACACAATTGCCCAGGTTATTCAGGAGTGTTAACACTGCACAAAGCCTCTCCTGCTCTGAAAGACTGTTATAAAAGATGGAGCCCGATATCATGGACTGGATAAACTCAGCAGCTCTATAGGAATTGGTCCATGCACTAAGAAATGATCTCTCTCCCTCTGTGTGTGTGTGTGCATGTATACATAATACATGTGAGGGAATACTGAAAAAGTGGGATCTGAGCATGATGTGAATGGTATGGAATAAGGAGTGGATACTGTCCTGGGTTCAGGAGTAGTAGTTATTTTTCTCCTTCTTAGTAGCTGGTGCAGTGCCGTGGTTTTGATTTTCGGCCTGGGAACAGCTCTGATAACACCAATGCTTCGGTTACTGCTTAGTAATGTTTTAGTCTGACTAAGGACTTTCTGAGCCTCATGCTCCACCAGGGAGCAGGGGAAGCCAGGAGGAAGCAGAGACAGGACACCTGACTCAAACTGACCAAAGAGGTATTCCATACCACAGCACGTCATGCCCAGGATGTAAAAAAATGGAGGGCAGAGACCTGGAAGAGTGGGGTTCACTGCTGGTTTGGTATCGGGTCGTGAGCAGTTGTGTTCTCTTCCATTGTATTTCCCTTGTCTTCGTTATTATTGATTGTAGCAGCAGTGATTTGTGTTACAGCTTAGTTACTAAACTGTTCTTATCTCAACCTGTGTGAGTTGCATTCTTTCAATTCTCCTTCCCATCCCTCCAGGAGCCAGGGGTGAGAAAGAAGGGGGAGTGAGTGAGGAAACTGCGTGATTTATGGCTTAAACCATGACAGTTAGATATAATAAGAAGTTCTTTACCATGAAGGTGGTGAGGCTCTAGAATAGGTTACCAAAATATATGGTAAATGCCCCACCCATGACAGTGTTCAAGGCCAGGTTGTATAGAGCCTTGGTTGACATGGTCTACAGTGAAGTGTCTGTGCCCACAGCAGGGAGGTGGGAACTAGATGGTCTGAAGGTCTTTTCCAACTCTAACTATTCTCTGATTCTATGATGATTCTACAATTTTTATTAATAGCCCTGAGCTGCTGCTTGGCAATGCTGTGTCTGCAGTATACAACATCAGTTTAACAGTGTATTATTTTTACTGTTCCTTAGGCATTTTTGATCATTAGAAACAAAGCAATTTGCATATGGGTTTCCAGTTGTTAAGTTGTGCAACAAATAAATTTTGCAATATATTATTCTGTTATTTTTATTTAGACCTAAAAGCTTGTGCTGCACTGTACAAATGGAAGACCACCTAATAAAACCTCTGCAGCAGTATAATCTCGCTTTGTATTTTCTTAGTTACTTTAATAAAAACAAGCTCCCTCCCTTCATCTATTTTGCATGTCAGCACACGACTAGTTTTAAAGACATTTGCACATGAGAAATAAAAGGTAAAATTAGATTCAGAATTGACATTTAGACAACTCTTGCTATTGGCAGCCACTCTGAGGACCAGAATTTTCTGGTTTGTCTTCTTTGTGCATTTTTTGCGACACACATTCCTGACATTTATCCACAGCAACTGTAACTTTTCAGAAATGCACCCTAATCACATTTCCTCTTGCTTTCATTCCTTCTGAAAATTCTCCCTTTCCTGCCACCATGCCACCACACCACCACTCCCCTCCAATTTTTGATCTTTCTCAACTTTTGTTTGCTAATTCAAAAATGGGTTGAATTGTTGTTTTTTTTTTTTTTTCCCTGCAGACACACCATTCATTTGAATTGCCTCTAACAGTTTCTAAAGTATGTGCCTTTTGTCTCAAAATAAGACAGTTGCTGCATAGACTGACACATTGGCAGAGCTGTTGTTAAACTTTAAGAACCACAAATGCATTAGCAAAGAAAACAAAATAAATGCAGTTACACATGGACGCATAAATGTGTGTTTATTCCACTGCATGTAAATATTAAAAAAAACCAATTATCTATTATTTGACTAATTTTAATTTTCTTCCCCTGGCTGTAGGAATATTACATCTAACTTCTCTTTGACAGGGTTATTTGAGAACAATTAACTCCATCCCAGAACACAGTTAGGAAGAAACTTCCCATCAAAACAATTAAAAATTAAAAATGCTGATGCTCCAAAGCTGTCAAATTAGTCTTGCATTTTGCTGTTGCCAAGGACAACTGGAGTTGCAGACTCTAACTGCATAGACCATCCAGAGGGAAGCCAGGTGTTTCTAATAGTTTTCACACCAATGAATGATATAATAGCTATCATTGTGTATTATGTCCTGCCCATTGTCCTTTTTTAAAAATCACCAAGGCACACAGTATTCATATTGTTTCTCCATAAGTAAACAATTTTCTAATCCTCTCCCAGATTTCTAAATATTCACAAGAGATCTTAAAACTGAAGAGAACTTGGAGAGTATCAAATTAACCTTATGAAGAAAAAATAAGTAAACTCATGAAGAGGGCAGAGGCTTGCTTTCTACTGATTTTGACAGTAAAAGCAACACCTCTTTTAATGCTGTCTCCTGTATTTCTGTTTGAACAATGTCTATCACTACTGAAGCCAGCTATGAGACTTCTAGAATAAAAGCAAGCTGCAAAGGTTGGCCAGGTACTACTCTAGAATTTATAATGAAATACAACCTGATGAGAGGTAGAGAGAGAAGAATACTTTAGTACTTAAGTACTTACTAGTAATGCAGCTACTGGCATTACTTCAGCAAGTAGAAAGGAGGATCATCCCCAAAAATGTGAATTTTCTTTTTACTTTTTAACATAACGAGCCTTATTTAATTAAAGCACTGGATGGAGTAGGTGTTTTTCCCTATGAAGAATCAGGAATTTAGGTTCTAAAAGGAGAATATACATTTCTAAAATAAACAGAGTTCTCTTGTTTCCTTTAATGTAACGATTTTCCTTATACGGTTAGGTTTTTTTTTGTGGTACCTAACTATATAGAAAATGAAACTCATTATCTTGTATAAAAGAAACATTTGAACTACTCTTTTAAGTTATTGCATGAGTCTTATGAAATATGAATTTTCTAATTCTTCCAGTATGAAGTATTTATTCTAAAATCACTTCTTTTGTTTGATTTAATATGTATGTAATTTACCTTAGAGTAGTCATAAAATGTTTATAGATTATTTTCCACCTAGTAGGACCAGATAAAATTCCTGTCCGTCTTAAATTATTTTGTTATTTTTATTTAGACTTAAAAGCTTGTGCTGCACTGTACAAATGGAAGACCATCTAATAAAAATCCTGCAGCAGTACAATCTCACAGTTTCTCTACCAAGTTTGCATACAAATCTTGTCTTCATGAGATAATTTTTCTATTTTAAGAATTTTTATCTGAAAGGGTGAAAAAGGATTTTTAAATAGTTTTGTGCACAGCTTGGAGAAAATTAAGACAGCAATTAGAAAGAAAAATGGATCATTGCCACATGAAAAAGAATAGTCATTTTATATGATGAGTTTTGATTTGATTTCCAAGAAAAGTAATGAACTGGTGTCATGGAAATAATCAGTGTTAATAGACTCTCATTTTTCATTATCAACAGGGGAAAAAAATTTCTATCAGTGTATCAAAAGGACTTAACTTTAGCACTTCTTATTGTAAGTATCAAAGAGCCTCTCATCTTTGAGGGTTTCTGAGTTTCTGTAAGACACTGAAAATTTTGAAGTACAGTACAAAAGAAGTATCCTGGTAGCTGGTAAGACACAAGAAACAAAATAACAAAACATAAATTGAAAGTGTACCTCTAAGAAAACTGCATAATACATCAGCAGAGCGTGGTTTCATAGATGACTGGCACATTTGTTCATAAACAGAACTACCTGCCGTATACAGATAATGATCTCTCTTCCCACACCCTTTAACCCCATCATTTTTTAACAGATGCTTATAGTCCAAAGCAGGAAACATGCGAAAATCTACAGCGACAGAACTGAAGACTTCTGTTCACTTCATTCAGCTATGGAATTATATATACAATATATATATACTCAGATACAACAAGCTATTCATTTAGGTTTTTTTAAATTTGCTGAATGGCATTCTATCTCTAAATTACTGTAGTAGAAAGATTTTGTTCAGCATCTATTTAAAGCGCCATTCTGGATAATAAGCTGCCTGACACACCCAATGAAAAAAAAATCTATAAATTCTTTTAAATAATGATTCTTCAACATAAAAAAAATATAACCAAATACAGTTTTCAAAATGCTGTTTCTTATTTTGTCAATACTATAAACCTTTGAGGGAAAATCAATTTCGTATTCCTCTAAAATTTAAAAAAATAAAGGTACTTTGTCTGTCATTGTGTTTTGTCTGTATCCACCTTTCACAGCCATTACAGTGATTACAGTTTCTCACTTGATAGCATTCAATAAATAGATAATCAGATACAGATAACTTCTGAGATATACTACATGTCAGTCATCCACACTGCCTGGCAAAATTTTCATAGACAAGGTTCTGAAAACTCTAAATATATTGCAGTACACACAGAGTTTAGTAAAGTAGACTGGGTTTTCTTTCAAACTTTGCAGTTAAGACCACATGCACCTTTTCTGGGTTTGTCATAGGACACAATGATTAAAAAATAAGTCTTCCGTACCACATATTCCAGCAAAGGTTGTCATTCCCCAGTGAAGCCGGCTGACAGATAAAGAACTGCCCAAAAATACAGAACCCCAAATCTCACTCAGTCTCTTTTTTTCTCCCCTAATCTTCTCTTTGTGTTATTGCTTGCCCCAGAAAAATTCAACAATGTAAACAATTACTGAATTTTGACAACTCTTTCTTAGTTTTTATGTCATTCCTGAAAGCAGCATTTGTATGACTGCCACTGGGTTTCATAGAAGTTTCAGGCTATTAAGAAAATAGACCACATAGGTGATAATAATTCTGCATAAAAATTTTAACTCCGTGAAAGAAATTCAGTATTGATCCAGTGAATGTTCCCATCTTGCAAACAGGAAAATATTATGTGTGCAACTTTAAAAGCTTCTAAGCAGAGACAATCTTTTAACTGGAAGATGTTTTAGGACTGTGAAGTCTGTGGTGTCACACAGGCAAACACTGTTATGATTCTAGGCACTAGCTTGGTCAGGGTTTGCCATTATCAAGCTGCACTATTTAGGGTACTTGGCTTGTTCAACAAAGGGAAAATAAATATTGATTTACTGGCAAAAGCAAGTAAAATGAAAAATGCTTCTTTTAGAAATAGTAGCAGATTAAATAAACATACCCTTGAAAATGTTCAATATGTCATGTTATGCCCCTTCTTTTGATAAAGTATCAAGGACTATTTTTAAGTGCTCAGTACATGTATAGTAATTTCATTTGCCATCTCTTCAAGATCTTCACAACAAACTGATGAGAATTGTTTCATTCCTTTCCCTTTTTTTTTTTTTTTTTTTTTTTTTTTGATATTTTAAAAGGCAGGACATCTATTTTCTTAGGACCCTGAACACAACCCACGCGCCCACACTAAGGCTGGGAGACATTGCTTCCAACCTTAGTTACAAGTATTGCCACTTTCATGCGGAGCTAGCTCCAAACCTCCAACACAGAGGGATTTTACGCAGCTTTGCCTGCGTCTCTAGATGCACAGCTCAACAGTAAGACAATAGCTTCAAACAGTCAAAGCACATAGATCTCTCTTGAAGAACATATCAGTAACTTGGGACACGTGCGTTACAAGTACCATGTCACAATTTACCTCCACAAAATACAGATTAAAGTGTGACTTTGTTGCTCTTTTCATTAATGCTCCATTATTTTGAGGCTTATTAAATTGAGGAGAAATGCAAACAAACTACATACTTCATGCTTTACTGTAAAACTTTTATATTGGTATCCAACTAAATTGCAGGCCAGCATCAGCTGTCACTAAGACATCACACAGAACAAAACTAGATTAGAATACAAAATTGCTTGTTACACTGTTGTATTTTTTAGTAAAGACATCTGATGAAAGCAGGTGTGCTTCTTGGAGGTTTTTTCTTGTGCTGTCACCATGGGATTTGCATTCAGTTTCCACTTTTATATAAGTGCTATGCATATGCATAACAGCTTCCTTATGGTTATTCTGTATGCAAAGCCACTTTTACAAAAAATATCTTTCAGATTTTTCAGTCCCTTCAGATATAGTCATTTTCTTCAATAACTTCTATTATAATCTTAGTTAATTTCTTTAGGGCCTTTTATGTTCATATTTACATAATATGAGATCCATTTGCAACTTTAGCTCTAGTGCTGAAAAATATTCCAGAAAATGCACCTGCAGCTCTCAGGTCTTAAAACTCTCAGTGTAATAAAGTAGGGAAGAAAGTCAGCTATGTTAACATCATTAACCTTTTGCAATTTCTGGTGTCAGCGCCATTCCATAAGGAAAGACATGTAAATTATTATCAGTAAATAAGCTTTACTTCTTTTGATGACTGTAAATAACTTCCTTTTCACATGAACTTTTTTTATCATACGCAGTTCTTAATCTATTGCACACTATTTCAAAATGCTGCTAATTAATTAAAAACTTAAGCCTTGAACAGTATTAATTTTATACTTGGTAAATTCTGACTACTCTTGTAAGAGATGACTGAAAAGCCCTAAATTCATACATAAGTCTTTGTCAGTTTTCAGGCTGTTTGGTGGGTTTTCTTGGGGTAGAGAGCAACAAGAAGAGGTCATTTTTTTATGCAGCCTGTCTTTAATGCCGCCTCTCCTCAGAGTTCAGAGGATATTTACAGTATTTCAAGACTGGCTTTCTGGTCAATCTGCCACGTTCTCTTTAATAGATCCATGTACTTTTAAAAACATTTGTTTAAAAAGAATATTCTGACATAAATTTTTTTGCTTGTAGTGTCATAATTTATCCAGCTTGCTATAAGAGCCTGTGCATCATACTTGACAAATTCCAAGTGCTTTCTTCTTTTTCTGCAAACCAGCTTCTTTATTCTATTTCAATTCAGTTATTAAAGTTCTTTGGGATATTATGCCAACATAAAGCTAAACACTGGGGGCTTGTGTCCCTTTCAAAATATGCTTTCATAAATGGTCTGATTCAGTTATTAAATTTCTTTGGGATATTATGCCTATATAAAGCTAAATATTGGGGCTTTGTGTCCCCTTTAAGAAATGCTTTTGTAAGTATATTTATTTGTGGTCTGATTCTGGTCTTTTATTTAGAGTAGAAGCATGTCTCACTTTTTTTCTATTTTTGCAGACTTTCTGAATTTTAGTTTCATCAGTGCTGGGAGGAAAGGCTGAGAAATTTGCAACTGTTCAAAATAGAGAAGAGATGGCTTGTGGGGAATATCTCTTCAATCTATATAAATACTAGAAGGCAGGGTGCATAGACAAGCCACACTCTTAGTGATGCCCAGTGACAGGACAAAAGGCAGTTGCACAAGCTAAAACACAGGATTTCCTCCCTGAACGTTAAGAAACACTCTTTCACTGAGCACTAACACACGTTGCCCAGAGCTGGAGGCTCCAGTCCTGGAGATCTTCAAAAGCAGTCTGGATACAGAATCAAAGAATCAGCTAAGTTGGAAAAGACTTTTAAGATCTTCAAGTCCAACCTTTACACCAGGACTCTCAAGACCACCACTAAATCAGATCACTGGTCTTCTACAAAAGTGGCCCTGCTTGAGCAGGGGTGGGAACAAGTGACCTCCAGTGGTCTCTTCCAGCCTCAGCCACTTTGTGATTCTGTGACAAATTGCATCTTTATGAGTTTTACTGCAACCCAAGATACAAGAGACTTGATTCTTCTCTTTATCAACTGATCATGCACATTTTTCTTTTGTATTCCTATCTTCTTCACTATGTTCATCATAATTTGATGAACATGAGCAATTAAAAAGTGAACTTTTAGCAGAATGTAATACTTAGGGTATTATTTTACTGCACAACGCAGTTTAAAACACCAGCACTTCCTATAAATGAAGGGAAGGCCAATGTGGCAATTGTGGTGTATTATATGGGGGCACAGCTAATAGTGCATGTTTTATGTGAAAAAGTCTTCTAATTAAACTCATTAATAGTGCACATTAAAGAAACTGATAATTGCATTGCCTTTTAGTCAAATGTCTCCTTTCTAAAAACATTGCTAGCATGGCAAGAATTCTGTTTAGTGAGCTCATTGCACAGCTGCATCAACAGCAATTTAATGAAGCAATTTGAAAACCTCTAGAAAACCTTCAAATGATCTGACTTTAAGACTTGTTAATATGGTGTAGCAGTTCCTCAAATTCTCTCTTTTTCCTTATTCTCTTTAAACATCACAGTCATGTACCTGATAGAAGGAAATACTAGAATTTAGGCTTAAATATGCACAAAGCCCTGTTTTGTAGGTGCTTGCAAATGTATGAAAAATAACAGCGATGGCAATAGCCATACTTTGAAACATTAGCTGTGGATTTTAGGAATATGTGGATGGTAGGCATGCCTTGACACCTAGAAGAAGTTGGAAAAGTAGTATCAAAATAGCAATAACCTGATTTTATTCCAGAAGAAAGAAATATACTCTAAATAAATCCCAGCCTGTAAAAATTTCCAATTTTCTGAGAAACCAGATGTGGCCCAGTTTGAAATTTAGTACTATAAATGTAGTTCAGAAAGACTAAGACAAGATCTAGAAAACCATGTCTCAAAAGCAACACAGAATCCTGAGATTTGCTTTTGCTTGAAAATGAAGAGTTGTTGCCAGAGCTTTGTGAATTCAGAGCAAAATAAAGATTTCTTCACTGTTTCATGTTACAGCCCTTTAAGTGACTGAGGTACTTTAAGCTGGCCTTAGGCAAAACTGAAGTACTTGCATCTAAATCCAAAGCACACCCAAAATGGTCTATGTACTTATATAATATTGGAGGTGCCAACATTTAATGGATATGCAAGCATTTAATGAAACATCAAATATATATAATTTTAGCATGTTTCACTTGAAATATTTTTATTTCTATTTTTATGCTTTTCAGGCCACCCATTACAGAGCAGATTAGCTCATAGCTCACACACAGATGTAAGCCAAAACTAAAACTTTTCCAGTGCTGTTCAGATATCCTGAATAATCTCCCTCTGGATCCGGCTTTTGCATTAATTTGCTATGTATTAAATTCAATGGCAGCTGTTCCTATTTAAAGCAGAGAGAGCATCAAAAGGAGCATGACCCGCAGGTAGAAGGAGGTGATCCTGCCCCTCTGCTCTGCTCTCCTGAGACCTCACATGGAGTATTGTGTGCAGTTCTGGTGTCCTCAACATAAAAAGGACATGGAACTGTTGGAACAAGTC
>JAOEHY010002396.1:0-19861 GCA_025447955.1 Psilopsiagon aurifrons | reverse complement strand
GGGCTGCCGCAGGCCGGGGCCCGGCAGCGGCCCTGGGGGATAACGCGCCCCGGGCTGCCCGCGGTGCCGGGTCGGGCTGTGCCCCGGAGTGATGGGCAAATAAAAGTTACGGTGCCTCCGCAAGCCCCGCTCGCCCGATGAGGTGTGCGGAGAAGCCTTGGGACTCCCGCTCTCCCGGGAGAGAGCGCCGGGCTACCGGGATTAATCGCCCGTGAGGGTTAGATGCGTTCGTGTTACCGTGTTTAATAGCACAGATCCGTGAAAGGACGGTTTCGGGAGGCTGGAGTGTTGCTGTGGTTGCTTCACAGCCCAAGACAGTGCAGTGGGAACCAGCGTGTGAAAACTGTAGTTGTAACTGTTGAACATGTGGGCTGTCATAAGTAAGGCTATTTCGCTTGCTTATGCTTAATATGCTGAATTTTACAGCAGGGAAAAAGAAGAAGCTGCAGTCTGCATCTGGCAACATTAGATAAATGGAACAATGCAAAGGAAAACAGAAATTGGCAGGAGTAACATCAGTACAGAATTAACAGGATAATAAGGGATACTCAGCAGAAGCTTGCGTACCACACGTGATTTCTAGTGGATAGGTTTAAGTGATGATATGAAGTCTGTTGTGTTTAGACTGTGCATTTTACTTCCGGTGTAAACAAATGACTCGCTTTCATTCATCTTTTCACTCTTAGGCTTGTACGTTTCTTAAAAGAATAAATATGGTTTCATGGGGTTTCTTAAAACTTGGCACCTGTTGTATTATTGTGGAATACTACGCAAGCCCCATCTGTAAACCAACTTAAGCATGTGTTGCAAGATAGTTCTCCGCAGATAAAATCTGCGTGGTGTTTGATTCAGCTACAATGTTGCTATTTATATTTCCTGCCTGAGTTTTTCAGGATGTAAAAGGTGGTAAATCGTCGTTCACAGCGTGGCAAACTGTCTGTCATTGTAGGCCTGAGCGTATTACTGAGTTCACGTGAACCCCTGCACTTCTGGAGGAATTGGTGCATGTACAGGGGCCCTTCATCTTGTCAGTTTCAGGTGGGCACCAAGCTCTCTAATTTACAAGCACAAGTGAAAGTGAAGAGAGTGCAATTGGCTATTGTAAAATACCCTGCTGTGCATTCTACATTGTATCCTCGTAACTTCTTTTTAACAAAAGGTGCAGGTTGTTACACAGGGGGATATTGTAGTTGTCCCTAACTGCAATTCAAATTTTTAGGCTACTGAAAGTACACATTTCCCATGATGAGTACTTGATGTGTCGTTACAATATTTGGCTGCAAAAATTAAGAATATTTTAATTTCAGCTCTCAAATAAAGTGGCGTTCGTTAGTCAGGTACCTGTTGTTGTACCTGCTGTTGTGGGTTTTGTTGTTGTGGTGGTGGGTTATGGAGCTTTTTGTTGTGTTGTTTTTCTGTTTTGTTTGTTAGATTTTTGGGGTTTGGTTTGGTTTGTTTGTTTGTTTGTTTTTTCCCCAAGCTTATGTGACTCTTTTAATTCACATGTATGTTATCTACTTACTGACATTTCCTATTAATAGAAATTTACATTACACAGTAAATTGAATTAGATGGTTTTGTGTGCTATCATGTCTCTTACAGTAAATGACATTGATGCATGTGAAAGGTAATGAGCAAAGAGAAGATAGAATGGCGTACCCTGCTGTGTGTAGGTTTTAAACAATACTGTGCCAAGGGTAAAACCTCTAGATTTCACCCTTTTAAGAAAACACAAAGTGACAATAAAACAATGCAACAAATAAGGCTAATGTGTATCAACGAATGTGGTGCCTTTCATAACTGTGAAAGCTGTAGAGTACATCTTGAACTATAAATCCAGGAGTGCAAGTGGGACTTGTGTGAATGCAGAAAACATGCAGTATGCTTGCAGATGAGGCTGTGATTAACTTACTGTTGAATTAGCCCAGTTTACTGTGCTCTTCTGTCCCCAATGAGGTGAGGTGGCTTGCCACACTTTGCCTGTCAGCATATAACAAAGAAGGAACACAATATGCTTCTTCTGAACTTCAGGAGCAGCCTTCAACCTTTATCTTGAATTCTGCCTTCCTGAATAGGACAGCTGAATTTTTAGTTACTGCACTGCAGCTGACCCATAGTAACTCAGTAAAAATGTAACTCGCAAAAGAATGTTTTTTAATTTGTTTCAATGTAAACCCCTTCTGAAGCGGTATCAGCCAATCTGGGGAAAGGCAGAATAAATGTGCCTGAATTAGTGTTACCTGTTTTGAGGGATTAAGCCGCTATAATTGTCCTATTTTAAATTCGCACCCATCTTAGACCAGTAAAACTCTCTTGAGCAAACAGGTCCTGAGGGGTCCTGAGGGAAGTGTTTGCTTTGGTTCTGCTCATTCACATAAATTCAAGGCTCAATATTGCTGGTGTTTTTTTTTTTTTAATAACCCATTATAGTATATCACACTGAACCAAATTGACATGTCAGCTTCAGTGGAAAATCCACCAAGTTTGCTGGGTCCCGTTCAGTTAATGTGTGTATGTGTGTGAGCGCAGCAGGAGAGACAAAGGGAATGGGAAATATCATCATAACATGCTTTCTTCATGCTCTTGGTACTGTTTTATGGCTATTTTGGTGTGAAGTCCAAAGACTACTAAAGTGGGGCAGGACTAGATATCTAGGTAATACTGTTGTGGATTCTGTATTAAAATAAACAAGCGGTTTTCAAGCAGTTGAAAAGTGAGGTATGCCTTATTTCTCCTACTTGGCAGAGTGGTGTGAGTTGTTCCCATTCCTGTTGGAGGCTGCTCTTCACTGCTGTCCTCGAGGCAGCACCATGTAGCCACTGGAGCACAAACTGCAGTTTGCACCTTTGAGGTGACACCTTGAGACTCTTTGGAAAGTTGGTTGGAGAAAAGAGCTTCTGGTGTATCAACAATGCTTTTCTGCCACAGAAAAAGGCTGTTACTCTTGGACGATATGTGTCTTCTGACTTCTTATTCCTTTTCACTTACAGTGTATAGTCCAGGTTGTGATGCAACATTAAAGCAAAAGGAGGAAAATGTTAAGACTCTTCGCTTTCTCAGTCTTATCTATTTAAAAATACACTCCTAGTCATGACCTTCTAAGGTATCCTGTGCTGATTGCTGGCTGTATGGAAAGTGGTAGAGGGCTGCCCATGTTCTCACAGAGCAGTGGTACAGCTGATGAGTCCAGGTGTGGTGTTGATTGTGAGGGAGAGGAGGTCAGCTGCTCCACAGAGATGGAGAGGGAGAGCAGCCCCTGTTGGAAGCAATCAGAGATGGGAAAGCATGGAAGTTGTTGGCTGAAGATGTACCTCTGTTACCTGCTAATCGTATTGGCTACTTCAGAGAAATCTGCCATCCCAATAGGGTTCGTAGTTACACAAAGCAACAGCAGCAGAAATGGCCTGTTGTGACCACAGGTAGTCACCCACATGTGAGATGGCTTTTATTAGACCAGTGCAAGTGAGGTTTCACCAGCACATTGAGGTTGTGCCCAGTGGCCAAGCACCTAGAGTGCAGGTTTGATCTAACAGAGGAAAGCAGATCCTGTGCTAGGACCGCATCGGTAGAAGACTGGAAGAGAGTCAAGATATCTGAGAAATGGGGAGAAAAATAATGCTGACTGATCCTGTTTGTTGCAAATAATAGATGCAATGCATTTGATATCCATATTCATGAATTGCCTACCAAGAGCTGGTGGGGATTTTAAAAACGTCTTTGTCCATAAAACAGTGGACTGTTTGTCCACAAATCAAAAGTCTTTCACACCTGCTGTGTATGAATGTCTGGAACTTGAGTAGATACCCAATTCTAGTGCTGGTTTTTATCATAGAGCATAATCACATTCCCTTAAAAAAGGTTCTAGTGATTACAGGTGTAGCCTCCTTTTTCTAACTATTTCTTCCTGCCTGCTACAGCAGCTGGAATGGCCTATAAGCCGGTGTGCTTCTCTGTCATTACAGCACAAAGCCCAGTGGCTTCATGCCCAGCCTTCATGGAGCTGGGCTGAAGCCACTTGCCTGGTTTATGCAGGAAGCCGCTAAAGGATACCCACCAGTTCTGATCTGCTGAATCCCTGCGAGGGACAGCAGCTTTGCAGAGACAGGAAAAGCAATCAGTTATGTTTCTGTGGTTAGACTTCCTAAAGCCCATCTGTTAATAACCCTAAGCAGTGCTATCTTGCAGTGACAGGGCTGAGGTGTGTGCTGTCATTCCACATAGATGACTCAAGTATGGGAAAGATAACAAACAATGTAGAGGAAAAAAGGAGGGGAAGTGTTAAGTTATCCCATTGCTGCCACTGTTTGCTTGTTTCTTTGAATGTCCTGAGAAGTGTTTAAAGAAAGTCAGCATTATACTTTGAAAGAAAAAGATTTATGTTATGTTTCAGTGCTAATGAGTTGTCCTTATGTTTTATGAATTCCCTTTCTGTTCAGTTGTTTGCTCATCAACTCTCTTGTGTGAACAAAGGAAGACATTTCAAAATGGCCCAGAGAGATCTTTATAGGCATTGGTTATTCATGCTCTTGCCTTCTTGCTCAGCACCTGCCAGTGGATGAAAACTCACCCTCCTGAATATTGGTGATTAAGGAATGAGAAGTGAAGCAATTCTCTTTCAATTTTTGAAGTGCTTGCACTCTGGTGAGTGGCTACAGATGAAAGGGATTAGGGACAGACCTGTAATCAGCATAATAGATATGGTTATTTAAGGAGATGATGAAAAAGGGCAGGTTTTGGAGAAATTTCTAGGGAAAATATCAGAAGAAAAGAAACAAGCAATACATTGCTATAGGCAGGGAGGGCAGGGACAAAGAAACCAATTTTATCTCCATTTCAGGTGTCCATACATCCCTGGAAGAGCGCACAAATATTAATTTGCCTTCCCAACAGAATTCCTTTCCACAGCTGTCAGCTCTGGTGTCATGCTGCACAGAACTAATTTTCTATGAATCTGTTTACTACTACGGCTAGGAAGGAAACCTTTTGAAGTAAGTTCTTCCATACTTGAAATGCTAATTAACAAATTAGTATTTTAAGTTCTATGCATCTGTGATTACTGTTCTCCATGCAAACTGTACTCTCTTTGAGCTGTTTCAAAAGGTAGGGTATGCTTATATTGGTACAAGCGCATATTTTCTAATGTGATGATCTTAAAGAGAGAAATCAATTCATTGTTCTCTAAATAAATGTTTTGCTTGTTAATGGGAGGCTTTTAGAGTGCTTGGTTAGCTTAGACCAAGGTGTGTAGAAAGTAAACATTCCTCTAAAAGAATGTCTCAAAACAAGTAGTGCCTGCAGATTCTCTGCAGGATAGGAAATACTCAAGAATTCATCTGCTTATCACTTTTCTTATGTGCAGAGCCTTCTAACGAACAGAAGCTACGCAGATCACCTGCAGTTCAGGTTGTTCTCCTCAGTGTTCTTATACGTTGCCCTGAACTACATTTAAAACTTGTGGCTAGCTGTGATGGCAAAAGTTAACTGGCAGAGCCCCTTAACTAAGGAGTCAATTTGTGCCAGAAAAGCATTCTTTGAATCTGTTCCTTAAGTGAAGTAGATAATGGCAGTTTATTCATGGACTTGGGGCATTTATAGTAGGGCTATTGTCACTATAGGGAGCATAAATGTGGAGTGCTATAGAAATGGTGCCCATCACTGATGCATCTTTCACTCTTGAAGTTGTTTTCAAAGTTCATATGTGCTCCATGTTGCACTGTGTGTGCTAGATCTTTTTCACCCGTAAAGTGGTGAATTCAGAGTGATCTTTTTAACTTGCTGACAGTAGATGCTCTTGAAGTGTTTAGCCCTTGCTTAAAAATACTTGGGCTTCATTCAGTACTGACTGACAGGCTAATTTTAAAGGAGATTGAAGCAATTCAGCATATAGTTGCCATCGGAACTTCAAGTATTCTAATTAGACAAAACAATTTAGGGACATTAGTGCAATGTTTGGGGTTGTTTTAACAAGATTTAAAAATAAAGGTGATTTTTTAAAAATGGAAACCACTTCAGAGAAACTAGATCTTCTGACTCTTGTATCTAGGAGGGAAAGTGTCCACGTGCTGAGAATCCTAAGATTATTTTCTCCTAGGTGCGATGTTAACCTTATGTAATTTGTAGAGCCTAATGAAGCAAATAAGGAGAGCAACCTTGAAAAGGTTTTGCTGGCAATGCAATCTCAGGAAAAAATCGAAAGGAAAACATGCATAGGACCTGGGAAAAGAAGATGGATCTATTAACTAGTAAATTGGTATCAATTGCTCAAAATATCACAGAAGTGACACTAACACTTAAAAGCAAGGATGAAAAAATTGCAGTTGTGGCTTCAGAGCTCAGCACTTACAGGTGTTCTTCATGCAGTGGCTGATACAAGATTGTGGGATTTTATTAATTGTGAATATTATACAAGAGCCTTAATAAATCAGGGGTTTGAGGATTGCTGCTGAAGCTGAGAAGGGCAGGTCCAATTTTGTGCACAAGTAATGAATTAAGATGTGGTTTGAGAATTTTCTCCAAACAAATTCAATTACAATGTCAGCAGCTCATGTGCACTCTTCAACAAATGCCTCCCTTTCCTCCTGGGCATCAAGTGGCCCACTGGGAAGTGGAGACACTTTGCATAGCACACGTTCTTATCCAGCAGTGTTGAAGTGAAATACACTCTGGATTGGAGGATCCAGGGAGAGTTCCCAAGCTTTGCTGATGAACGTTTCGTATCAGCCAAGGACTGATGTTTCAGGTGTAAATCCGAGTGGGTTTTCTTCTATTTGTTTTGGACTTGGCTGATCCTTTCTGCCTTGTTGGGTTTGGGGACTTTATTCTCTTCCTATCTCTTTCCAAGAGTTCTTAACTGATTTTAGATGTACTAAAACATTTCCATGTGGTAGAAAGCATATCTCAGTGTCAAGAAAATGCGTTTATATACAGTGGCAGTATTGTAGTTATGACTTAAATATTACTTTAGCCAGTAAAAGCATAAAACTAATACAAGCCTTTTGGAAGACTGTGGGGTTTTTTTCAGATAAAAGCACATTAATCAGGATCCTCCACGGGTGTAGGCACAGGTAACTGCTCTGTGCAGTCTAACAGTTAACTGTGCATCGTTAGATGATTCTTTTTCTGAACTTGGGGCTTAGCATCTGCATCTCAAGCTATTTAGCTGCTCCACCTTGTGGACAGAGATCCTGCAGTTCTGCAGAAACTGATCTTCTGGCAAAACAAAACAAAACAGACCCAAGACCTGTGCCAAGGGAGCTTTTGTACTTATTAACAGAATATGAGATGCTTCTTGCTTCCTCGTAAAATCATGCGCTGGCTTGGTTTTCATTTCAGTGGGGTGGATTGTGTCTGCTTTGTACATCTTCATAAATTAAGAACCCTTAAGAATTTGCTTTTTTGAGTCTCTCTTGAAACAAAGAGAAGTATAATTTAAAGTCACTGAAATATTTGGTCTTTGTCGGGGTTTAAGCCCAGCCGGCAACCCAGAACCACCCAGCCACTTGCTCACTCCCCCCTTTCCTCCCCCTGCTCCTGGAGTGATGGGGAGAAGATTCAAAAGGGTGTAACTCCCGTGGGTTGAGATAAGAACAGTCCAGTAACTAAGGTATAACACAAACCACTGCTGCTACCACCAATAATAATAATGACGAGGGAAATAACAAAGGAAGAGAATACAACCACTCACCACCCACTGACCAATACCCAGCCTGACCCAAGAAGTGATCTAACCCTTCCAGGTAACTGCCCCCAGTTTATGTAGTGGCCATGACGTGCTGTGGTATGGAACACCTCTTTGGTCAGTTTGGGTCAGGTGTCCTGTGTCTGCTTCCTCACAGCTTCCCCTCCTCCCTGGCAGAGCATGAGACTCAGAAAATCATTGGTCAGGGTGGACATTACTGAGCAGCAACTGAAAACATCGGTGTTATCAGTGCTGTTCCCAGGCTGAAAGTCAAAAAACACAGCACTGTATCATCTACTAGGGAGAAAAATGACTGCTGCTGCTGAACCCAGGACAGTCTTCTAAAGCATTTAGCTGTACAGCTAGGACTTTATAACAGCATGGCGTGTGGGCCTCAAACATCCTCTCTGGCCAGACCCAATAAGATGCTGGAAAGAGTTCCTGCAGTTCTCCATGCTGTTCCTGAGGGTTTAGCTGTATGGTGGAGTAGTGAGTCAATGTCCCAGTTCTAGTCAGGCGGAGGAGGGTTGATCCACATGCCATTGGGAAGCCAGTTGTATTTGCTGTGTGTG
This sequence comes from Psilopsiagon aurifrons, assembly GCA_025447955.1. NCBI lineage: Eukaryota > Metazoa > Chordata > Aves > Psittaciformes > Psittacidae > Psilopsiagon > Psilopsiagon aurifrons. The sequence goes on along the minus strand of JAOEHY010002396.1, from coordinate 11,611 downwards.
CAATACCCTCTGTGAATGTGAAAGAACTGTTTCAACCTGACATTTCCAGAACTCAAAATATTTGTTCATCCTCTATCTGAAAGAAAACCGTGACATTTCTGAAGTGATTTTGTGACTTTGTCAGCAGTTCTGTCATAAGCATTATGGAGAGACTGTCAGGGCTGGTTAGCTTTTGGTTAAAATCTTGTTCAATGCTGATAGAATGTGATAATGTGGTCTGTTTTTTCACATGACCAAATCTTAGTCCTCTGGTGGTGGACCACTGTTGAAGTTGCAAGCTAGATCTTGCTGCTTGCAATGTGCAGGTAACTATGCTTTTGGTCTCTGTCATCTCTGTGATGAGGCCCACTATCCCATCTGTCTTTTTTGCTGGTGGTAGGATCTGGCTCTGTTGAATACATTACATGGCTGGGGCTGGATGTTCCTGGCGCTGATGTGAGGTGGTGGTTATCTCTCTGCTGTGATCCTCTTCCCTATCTCTGTCTCCTTTCTGCCCTTCTTGATGCGAATGCACCTGCTTATAGATAGCCTTGTCATTTAAGAAGCTGAAATAAAACCACAGTTTCTGACCTTGATCAGAAACTGAATGTCTTGGGCAGCTTGCTTGTGGAAAATTTCTACTCCAAAAGTAAAAGTAAAACACTGACTCCTAAATAGTGGAATTGTTTTGTTGCCTGCTGTATGGTGGTGTGCTACCATGGCTAGCACAGCCACAACTGCAACCGTTTAAATTGTATAGCAAGTACAATAGAGCATCGTGTACCGAAGACTTTGAGTACTGCTGCAGCAATGGAGGAGGAAGTATGAAATTATTCCTTGGGCAGAGTAAATGGGTGGAAAATGGAGTAATAGTACAGTTTTGAAAAAGTAAGTGCTTTAGTGCAGTACCTAACTGTTCCTTGCCCTTGCATTGGGGGGTACATGACAGCTTCTCAATGCTGAACTAGTATCTGATATGTATACAAGCCAGAGCAGACTATAAAAGTTGCTGATAATTATTTGCTAGGGCCAGTATTCCATATACTTTCCTTTGCCCTTTATGGTTTCCATATGAATTTAGACACTGTGCTTCAGTGCAATCTTGGATCATTTTTCATTAAAACCGAAAACTAGCCCACAAAAAAAGACCCAAACAGGATATAGTTCTTCCTTGCCTCTGCCTTACTGGCTGAATATGCACGCACGGGTACATCCTTCCAATAAAGGAAGCACAGCTTTGACAGAGCAATTAATTTTACTGATTTCCTTTTCATTTTTTTGAAAGAGTATATTTATAAATGGGACTTGAAAGCATTGAAAAAATCTTCACTGGTTTAATAGAAACAGGGAAGTATTTCAAAATAGAATAATGGTTCTTCTTCCTGGGAAGAAGACATTCAGAAACTTTGTGTTACATATTATTTTAATAGCAAAATTTACATGGTAAAAGAATTATGTCAGGCACTTTTTTACTGAGAAACAACATTTATAGTATGGCAAGGTAAATATTTGCAAGTATGTAAAGCAAAATTACCATCCCCAAAACAAGGGGAGAGGAAACTTATTGCAGTATTTCCAGAGGTGAACTCATGTGTGTATAGGTGTGCTCTAAACTGGATTTTTGATCTGTCACATCCTAGAGCTCTCTCTGTGTCTGTGTGTGTTTTTCTGTGCTGTCAGTTGCCATGATAGGGTACTTTTTATAAAGTCAGAGCAGAGCTGAAGACGCCAAAAGAGCTTTTATCTAGAGAGGCAATGCTAGCTGGAGGAATTAATGGGTCGGCAAGACTTGGGAATAAGAATACTGATCTTCAATCTGCAGGGTGATCTCATTTATGTGGACCTCTCCTTCTCCTGTCAGCAACTGTTCCTAGTTTCTGTTTAGAGATCTCATTCTGTAGGGCAAAATCTGCTTTTCACTTGTGGACATTTCTCATGGGATGTCTGTTCCAGAAAAGGTGCATCACAGCTAGTAATTGTTGAAAACGTCCTGTTTAACACAGTGCCATGATAAAGTGACAGGCAATATACCCAAGTTTCCATTTTTTGCGGACCAATTTGTCTTTCTTCTAATTAGTGGAAAAAAGAAGCAAGAACTTCAAAACAGAGACAAGAAAAATATCTGATAAAATTGCCTGGAGGGGGAAGGAAACACATGGAGTTACCCAGAAAAGGACTTGGAGGTTATCTCTGAGCATCGATCATATCGAGCCTTCCAGCCAGCTTTCCCAGTGGGTGTTGACAAACTTTTGTGTTCAGCTCTCCTTCCAGCGGCCTGTTCCCAGCTCCCTGCTCAACTTTTATCCTCCCAAAAGCAGAAGGAGCTGAGAACAAATGGGGGTCCATGCAGAAAACCTCTCAGTGCTTGCAGAGCTGCTAAACCACCTTCAAGTGAATGATTTTTTGGAGAAAAAGCTATAGTTCAAGAAAAGGCATCCCACAACGTTGTGTCCATTTCCCTTTCTGTGACCCTGCCAATAATGTGTTTTAGGAGTTTCCTTCATGACGTGGGAAAAATGATCATGGTTCCAGGCTAGAGTACTTTACTTGGTAAAGTGTCCTCCTTACAGCCGTGAATGTTGATGTATTGCGTCTGGTCTGAAAATAAGGATGTAAATACGAGCCATATTTTTGCATGAGCAATGGTGTGTGTTATTGGTGACTGTTTTAGAAAATGAAAAATCTGTTTGTAATAAGAATTGTAATAGGTTTGTTATAGCTCTGATGGCCTAAGAATTTAAATAGGTGAAGTTTGGGGAAAGAGAGGCAACAGCATCCATTACACCATCTGACACACAGAGAGAGATGTATTTTGGATCATGTGAGTCCATCTTGAGGCCAGCTATAACAGCAGTCAGAAATCAGATCTGCTCTTAATTTTCTCCGTGTGACTCTGATTTTTAGCCTGGGCTGCTAATGGGTGGTTTGGTTTTGTTTTCTTTTCCCCCAGGAGGCTAATAAATGCACAGCAGCTATCTTGATCTAAAATGCAAGGGAGGACAAGTTCTCAGCAGAATTTTACTAATGGATAGGGAGGCAGGGTCAGTGTTGTGCTCTTTTGTTGTGGTTCAGCTTTTGGTAAAACCACAAGGCTCTATTTGAAAGTGGATTTTAGAGCAGGAAAGTGAATGTTTGTTCATTATCTCAGAGCTGTGCGTAGGGAAAAAAAAAACCCCAAATTCAAAGCAACCAAGTGGCTGGTGATATGTCTCCCCATTCCTCCAGTTTGGTCATTATGCAATGGTTGTGTTTCAAAAGTGCCTGAAAGCTTGTCCTTTATTCAGGATCAGCCTTGACTGGGTGGACTTCTTATTCAGGGGAGGTTCTTAATTTATAGCTAGAAGAGGCTTTTATACCATATCATATTGTTCTTTTTCATTATTGTGGTGACTGCTCAGAATATTTGTGTCATCAAGCCGCAATCAATATTCCCTGTTGGATATGTTAGAGAAGTCAAGACAAAAACGTATTTTTGTGAATGCCTTGAGGCTGTGGCTATTACAGTTGTCACTACCTTGAAGTTACAGTAAAACCAATGTGCCCTTGTTAGTATTATTAATGGTTGGAAACAGGGAAACAAGTGATGGGAAATGAGCTCAGTCTCTGTGCAGGCAGACTTTTAAAATAGGAGACAAAGAAGGATTTGTGGAAACAAAAAATAGGAAAGCAAATGTCAAAAGGTGAATATTTTCTCTTGCATTACCCCTTGCTGTGGTTGGAATGTGAGCAGTGTTATAACAATAACCTCAACAGGTATTCCTCCAGACTTCCAAGACAATTTCACTGACCATGATCAAAACAGTATCTCTAGTGAAAAGCAGTCTGGATTCAAACCAAGGAGGTTTGATTATAGTATTCAACCTTGTGTTACCTGATGCTACTTTGAAGTGCTCCAAGACTTTACTGTACTGGTATGGAAGGTACCTGGCCAAATTATCTGTGAAATGTAGAAGATGCTCTTCATCCAATAAAGGCATATTTCTGTCAGTTTTGGACTTGCAAAATTAGTTTGCAAAAGATCTTTCCAATAACCATTAGGGAGGATGAGAAACTCATTGATCCCAGCACTTTGGGACTGCAGCTGGCCACAGTCAGTTTTGTCACAGAGTTAAAAACCAATAGTTTATAGGCTCTTTTTCTTTGAAATAGATAAATTAAAGATGCATATTTTATTTTGACAGCATTATCAGTTAGAAGTTTACTGTATAAACCAGATATTTCAGGATACCTATGAGTCAGTAGAGCTATCATAACTCCTGTAACTATGTAAATCATAGGGTTACAGAGAGCTTCTGGCTTGACTCTGCTGTACTAAGAACTAACCCCCAGAGCCATGCCAGGTAACAGTTCCTATCATGTTTGTTCGTTCTTGGGAGACAAGGATGATCATCATCAGCGCATCAGAAGTGTTGAAAATTGACTGCAGCCTGTTTGGAGGCTGAGATACTCCCCTGGACACTGAGGGCAACATTCAGTTCTGTCTTTGTTAAATGCCCACAAGGTGGCACTTGTCATCTTTTTACCTCTCTGAAGTCTAAATTTTTACACTGCAGCAACGCTATGAAATGATTTTAGAGGCTATGAAACTTTTCTTAAGCAGTAATTTAACAGTACTTTTGTGGGAGGGTCTTTGCCCACCCTTCCATTAAACTAAAGTCAAGACAAAGACAGCTGTGTTTTGCTTGTTTTATCATTGCATATGTGAAAATTCTAGCTTAAAAGTGAATTACTATTTTTTGTTAAAAGGATTTTAGTTTTTTTATTTGTCATAACTCATGTAGTCATATGCAACTGTTTATCTGGCAAAAAGAAGGGAAAATGAACATATGCTTTGATTAAATGAAAATCTAGAAACAGATCATTTGCAACCTGGTCTGATCACTTAAAAGATGAGTTCATTTAACAGCAGCAGTGCTTGTGATAAGCAAAATATTACTCATTAAAATTTTCCCATCATTCATCAAGAGGCAGTAATAGTAGACCTGCTAGTAAAATGCACTGAGCTCTCGGTGTTTCCAGTGGGGCTCTCATTCAACCCCATTAGAAGCTTTACCACAGAATTTATTGCTGCCAGATCAGATGTCTCTACAAGGGATGGTAGCGTGATCTTTTTCCTCTTTCCCTCTTAAGACTGATGCAGTTATTCAGATCATGCCCTTATTTAAGCCTGTTTTGCTGAGACTGCTTTCTTGTCTCCTGCTTGGTGACATCAGAGAAATGGCAGCAGCCCTTGTAGCTTTCTGGGGCACTGTTCAAACTAGCTTCCTATTAATCATTTTTATTCCAGTAATAATTAGAAACCTAATTGTACTTGTTTGGAGTGGTATAAAGTAAAAATGTGAGAATGAAAGAGCAGAGAAAGTAAGTTTTATACCATTAAAAAATTCCTGGGGCATGGTATGTGTGATGTAGTGCTGTCCTGCAGCCACAAGGATGCTTTCATTGTCAGTGCCTGTTTTCACTGGTTTGTATCTTTCCCTTAGATTGTATTGTTGTTGTCTTCCTACTTGGGAATGCCTTTGGAAAATATGACAAAAACACATTTGTCTGTTTTCTTGCTTAAATAATTCCACAGTTTAATTTTAAAAGTCCAAGGCTGACCATGTGCATGTGGTTTTGTGGCACTAAGGAGTGTAAGCTACCTCTGCCAAAGGTCAAGGCAAAGGAATAAAACTCTGTGTATAAAGAGTTGTCACTGATGACTGATCCCTCTGCCTTGTGAATGGATGGCTCTAGTGGCTGAGCAACGTTCTGTGCCAGCTTCTCTGGGGCTGGCCTGGCAACAATTGAGTTGAGCAGCTGAGAAGGCTACTTGTAACCTACCTGTGAGTTGCCATCCGCTGGCAGGAGACGGACGATATAAGCTGGTGGTAGCTCCTTTTTGTACCTAGAGGTCATTTGTCTTTGTAATCAGACTGGCCTTAAGTTTAACACTTAACAACTACCCCAATCCAGTTCTGCAGCAGGGTGGTTGTGTTGGCAGCACAGCAGGCTCAGAGCAGGGGAGCCTCCACTGGGAGAGCTAGGGGTCCACACATAGCCAGGATGCATGATAAACTCTTACATCTACCTCCATGTTCAAGTGGACACCTGTCTGGCTTTTCTCCACCTGGAGAAGGTGCAGAAAATAGGTGGCGGTTTATTTGGAAGCTTTTGCACTAAAGCTGCTTACAGTAACGGTGCCTGCCTGAGAAAGAGCCTTGACATGTCTGAAAGTTTTCAAAGCTTTTTTCTTCATTCAAAGGAAATCATGTGCCAAGGATAACATTAAAGTAGCATCAAAGACTCAACAGTCATCGTTGCTGAGTGTCATACTGCGTGTTGCATATTTAGGAATTGAGAGAAAATGTGGTGTTCACTGCCTGCGGTGTTCTCAGCCCTGAAGGGATCTTCTCATAAACAGAGGAAATTCTGTGGTGCCCTAATTGTGAAATGCTATATGTTTTCCATGTGGGCAAAGGCCACGTGTGCCATCAGGTTCTTGTTATTAGTGCCCTTGTTTTTAGAGAGCAACATTACTTTTTTGATTAACATTATTTATTTAGTCACTTTTAAACCCCAACATTTTTTGTGAAGTAACAATTTAATAGCTTTTATTGAAGAGAAAGGGAATATACCGAAAAGTTGTCTGACATCTCTTTAAAGTGTGCTGTAACACAGTGAGGTATTTTGTCAGAAATAATTTGTTGCCCCTGTGCTATAGAAAGGCAAAGAGAGGGAAAAAATCAAACCAGAGGATCATTTCCCTTTTTCTATTCATGTGGAGGACCCAAATGCTAAAGAAGTGTTCATTCCCAAGAAAAGATTTCATGCAAGGCAAGAAAGATTGACCACGGCTTTCTCTTTTATTTACCAGGCACTGGCTGAAATGAACTGCTCTGCAGCCTTTGCTGACACTGTGTGTGGTACCCTGCTTGCCAGGGCAGGGCAGGGTTGGTTTTCACAGGACCTTGTATGACAGGTAGGCAGCCACGCACAGTGCTTGGTCTTTGCATCAAGACTCTGCCTCTGCCCACCACCCCATTACAGACTGTCATTAAATTGCAGACCTAACTTCTTGTCTGCTGGTAGCAAAAGCATCGAAGAGGGGTGGAAAGGGGCTTTAGATCCCTAGGTCTCATCTAGGAGTGACAAAGGACCTTTCTTATGTGCTCTGCCTTCACGCAATAGACGGGGATATTTTGGCTGTTCTCTACACCCCCTGCCCTGCTGCCTGCTCTCCAGAAGCTGCCTGACACCACTTTCCCCTCCTCCTGCTGCCAGCTGCACAGGGGCTTCTGCAAAACACTTCCAGCGCTGCTGGGTGCTGCCACAGCCAATGATCAGCGTCTCATATTTACCCTGAAAGCACGGTGTTGTAGCCCATCTGTTTTATAACTGCTGCCGAGGGCGGTGGCTGTATTCATCCTTTAATTACCTCAGTGCTGTTTGAGTTTTATTTTGGTTGGAATGCATAAAGGCCCTAACTGCTAGGGCCTGCTTGGCTCCTGCTTAAAATGTTTCATGGTGGTTTGAGCTTAGTTTCTGAAATGCTGTTGGCACTTTGAAAAACAGAGATGAAATGTCATTTTCTGTTCAATTGCCCTGTTTTTGTAGCTTGAGAGTTTCACCAGCAAATAAATTATGTCTTGGTAAGTTAAGTGATTTTTATCCTTTGGACATAGAGAAGGTGCTAACAAGGAAGATTTTGAGACTGAGAAGGAATTCTCTAGAGGTTGATTTTTGGACACAAAGAAGGGTCTGTTGTATGGGTCAGCGAATGGCCACATCCACTTGCTGTGCATCTCCCCAGAAGCTAAATTTTAACACATGCTGCTGCCAAACAAAGCAAGATTAGCCTCTTAAAACACATGCTAATGCTTACTGGTTAGTGCCTATGCTGAAGCTTACAGAAGAATGTTTTATACTTTCTTGCCTCTCCTCTTATTTATGACTTGCACCATTCTTTGGCCCTAAATCAGTTCAGAAAACAAGAAATTATATTTTCCTCTCCCGATCAGATTGATGTTTGGTTTGCATGGCTAAGAACTGGCCTCTTCCACAAGGTTCCCCATCTGAGGCCTCACCTGTGTTCAGTAGGGATAGTGCCAAATAAAATCAAAGTTTGGGGCAAGAGCTGCTGTGTCAGCAGATAGCTGATTGCTTCTTCCCAGACAGTGATAAACTAATCTCCAGCATGATGTTACAGATGACCATGCTGCTGGGAATGACATACAGCAGAAGAAAAATAAAACTGGATTTTCTACAGGAAACCTCCCAGTAAGTCCTAAATTGCTTTATGGGGTTACAGTGCATAGTTAAGCTGCTGCTGCTGTACCCTAGAGCTGGCTGATCTTCAGTGGGGAGGGAGAAAGAACCATTTCAAGCAGAGGTAAACATTTTTATCCTTTCTATAAAAGGAATACACAGAGACAAGCACTCTAAACAGTTTGAGGCAATAGTAACAGTTTTCATGTCTGCAGTTAAAATGTACGCTCTGAAAGCACTACAGTTGTCCAGATTTATGTAAGAGATAAAATGGAAGTGGGTAAGAAATAAGGAAAATAATGAAGGGAAATGCTACGTTGTAATGTCACAATTAGTGATATTTGTGTTTGTGGAAAGATCTCTGATGCTCTCCTAACGTTTGTGTTTGTATATGAACTTCTCCAAAACAGCTGTGTGATTGTCTACTGGCAGAAACCCTTTTCTGCACAAATGTGAATTTTTGACCATCACTCTGTGCTTTTCATTTCATAATTTCGGATGGTTCATGACCAAGCATGGTCATGAACCAAGATGCAGTTTCCTTTTTCTTTCATTAATTGGTGTAATTATTTAATTAAAGGAGGGCACGCTGGGCTCAGAAAGCAGCACTCTTGCTTCACTGTGACATTTCTGCCTGTAATGAGGCTGGTGCCAGAAGCTGCCCATTGTGCTGTTCTGGGCTTTTCTGCTTCTGTTTTCTCTGTGTTTAGGCTAATTTGCTGGAGTGGATATGAGATGACTTGACAATGAGACGCTGAGCAGCTAGAGTTGGCTAAGGTAGGTCAGTCCTAGCAAAACAGCAGTGGGAGCAAACTGAAGTGTTGCTCTAGGGTGAGGGGAGAGGTGTTGTGTGCACAGGAAGATTGCCAAGACTGGGGGAAGGCAAAGTCCTGAGAAAGGGAGGAGAAGCGCATGTTTGGGGTGAAGGAAGATGATGGCAAGAAAATGCTGCGACTTGTTTAAGAAATAGTTAGGGAGCACTCCTGTCCTTGTCCATTGGTGGGAGAAGGCTGGGGTGGCAAACCCTTGCCCTTGGAGAAGCAGAGAGACACATAGCCTATCATGTTGGATATGTAAGAAATTTAGGTTCATGCCCAAACTGCAGGCACCAGCTGTTATGACTCTGTGATAAGATGTTGCTTCAAAGAGAAGTTTGATTTTACTAAGGGTTCAAGAGCAGAAAGGTAATTCTACAGGGTAAAGGAGTGTAAATGTATTTTCATGTGTCCTGCAGCACTGTTTCGCCTGCCATTAACCTTGTACATAGATTTGAGTCTCAGTGCGATTTTTCCAAGCGATACATCAGTTCAGGGTATTCTTACTCTTTGCTTTACCAAACATACATATTATTACAGGTTTATTTAGGAGCTTGAAAGTACAGATTTTAGGCAGACAGGTGTTTCTTTTCTGATCTATTCCAGGCTGGAAAATTATTAGGTATCAGTATGGATTCAGGCTAGAGAATTTGAAGAACTCTCATATTATGTAAAAATAAAATCTTATGTCATTTTACTCAGAGCAAAATTCTGAAGAATTAAAAAACCTGTCACTGTTTGGGATAATGGGAAATGATCAAACATGTTCACTTTAAATATTAGGGAGACTACTCAGCCCCAACATCTGTCATGTTGAAACTGGTCTCAGTTTGAAACTGCAATTTATCTACAGGGACAGTGTGCCTGATGCAAAATGTCCTTGCTGATAAGAGTGCCCTCATGCCGGCAAAAGTCTCATCAATGCTGGTAGGATCACATCTGGCCAGAGCTGGTAGCATCAGCTTATATATTTATCTTCTCTGTAGTGCTGTAGCCCTTTGGAGAAGAACAGCTTTAAGCTGAATTGCATCTCACTTAATGCAGAAAATACAGTTAAGATAACATGATGCACAGCTTGTAGAAAATTATTTTATTGTGGAAGCATTTAGCAGAGCTGAGATACAGTGCTGATGGGAGCTGTAGAAAAACCTGAGAACTGACAGCATAGAGTTTATTGCGTTAATTAGAAAGTGGTGCAGCGTCTGTGAGAAAATGTATTTTGGGTTCAGCTTTTTCTGTGTGTTTTTTATCATGCCTTGAAGTGCTTTTCGGGTACTTTGGATGCCTAATTGGAGATGCTGTATGTGGAAGCCTGCACTCTCCGAATATCAAGCCTTTTTCCTAAGAATGGACTTCAAAATACTGATGATGTTTTACATGGGACCACATAGATTAATCTTTAAAAGCAAGTAACTAACAGGCAGGTCTGATGTTTATGCTTACTCTGTTTTATCTTTGTGTAGCGGGGTGGTTTTAGTATTCGAAACATTCTTGCACAGAACAAACACCACACATGGTCTGCTTCGTGGTTGTTACTGCACTGTACTTGATGCTACAGTATTTTATACCAGATAACTTCTTTTTCTTTTAAATCACAATAGAAATGACCTTTGTTTTTTCATTAGCTCATGTAGGATGGCCGGAGGGTATTCTCACACTGTAAAGGCAATAAAGTGCACCGACAGATTTTCTAACAGAATCCTTGTGCACAGCTGCATAACATAAATCATTCCTTTCAATTTCTGAATGTTAAGTGTTTGTTGTAGAAAGTTACTGCTGTTCTTGCCTGAATTTAACAAGGTTTGGGGTTTTTTTGTTTGGCACAAATATCGTTGCTTTTCAGTTTTATAATCATGCTGCCCTTAGTCGTAACAATTATACGGCTAGAGTGCAAGCAAGTATAGGTTAGGCTGCCAAGATATTTGTATTTTCATTAAAGTCAGATCATATTTTACAAATACAGTGTGTGTTGTCCTTTACTTAGATTATTATTTGTAAATTCAACTGGTGCATATGTTGCCAAAAAACAGGCTACAGCAAAAGAAAATTCAACTAGTGGGGCAAGAGTTGTCTTCTGGGACTAAACCCATTATTTTTACTTACAAGTTTTGTTCTTTTTTCATGTGACATGGCAGTGCTAAGGGATCACGTTACAATGCCTCTGGAATGAATCGACTTGCACTGCCTTAATTAAAGGTATCAAAGTAGGAATGAATAACCATGGCTGCATCTGTTGCTGCTGATTTTCTTTTACTGCCGTAGTGTAGTGTGAGCCACTGAAGGTCTCTGCAGATTTGAGGTGCACTGACCAGTCCTCAGGATGTGGTAGTGCATCTGCAGGACCTTCCAGAGATCAAACCCCATCATATTCTGGGGAATGGCAGTTTGACCAAGTGCTGTTCTAATAATAAAGTCATCAAGATTTATAATTATGAAACCCAGTGCCGCCAAGTAGACCTCATAGCAGCCTTCCAATATCTGAAGGGGGGCCTCTAGGGATGCTGGGGAGGGACTCTTCATTAGGGACTGTAGTGATAGGACAAGGGGTAACGGGTTCAAACTTAAACAGG